>VXBL01002130.1:260597-327346 GCA_013400195.1 Aramus guarauna | reverse complement strand
TTTTTTTTTTTTTAAGCCTGCTAGAATCCATGGCTAGATGTTCTTTGGCCTCTCTTAAGCCTTCTTAAAGGTCACTAGTGAAGTTCCTACTGATTCTTTTTTGCTCCCCAAATAGTTTTCATTCCTCAGCACTACAGCAACATTTACAGCAGTGGAAGCATGACAGACTTACAAAATTAGGGCAAGTTCAGAATTCAGGCTGCAATTCCACCAGATACTATCTTGTATATATTTCTTAACACCATTCTTCATTAGCTGATGCTGGGAGGGGGGGAAGGTACGCACCACTCGGATGAATTTTTTTGCACGAACAGTCACAGGAAATTTGATCCTGTAGAAGCAGCAGCTAGTCAGCTTTACTCTGCAGATGGCATTGCCTGTAACATATTTCTGTGCATAAACATGGCATTACTCCATCTCTGTTGGAAATGTTAATTGATTTCAAGAAGATAGTTTGCCTCCTGGTCAAGATGTGTACTGTCAAAAGAAGAGGTAGGTGTAACCAGTCAAACAAGTTTTTTTGGTCCTACAGAATTTTATCTTTCCACACTTTGGTGCATGATTAAACTTCTAAATGTCACCAACCTCTGTTATACCTGAACCCTCACAATTTTTAAAAAAGTCTCTCTACAGCCAAAAGGAATATTGATAATGATGGTGACCTTGTTCAGTCAAGGTTAACTTTAAGAAAACTGCTTCACAATTAATTTTCAGCACACTGGAATCTGTGGTAATCTGTTATTAAAACTGTATGTAAAAATATGCTTCATAACACACATTTGGGAAGTTCTTCTCAATACTATAAAGAACATTTGTGGACTGAAAGATCAGGAAATACAGCAGCACCCAAACTAAGCTTTCTCTCTCAAAGCATTTTATGGTCAACTAATATTTAGTTGTTCAATAAGGCAGCACAATTCTATACTAAGAACTGGAAACAGAACAACAACAAACTTTTCAGACAACATATGGATTCGCACACCTTGTTTCTGCTGCAGATGTAACAGATCAGGGTAAGCATGCATAGGATATTGGGGGAGGCATTGACAGAGTATGTACACAAACAGGCATGCATAAGCACGAGAAGAAACCGCTCAACAAGGTTTCCAGAATAATTTCTATTGATAACAGAGAAGACTGTTCCCAGGATGGTGCTCCGATAGTAACATTGAAGAAAACATTTTGCCAAGCCCAGGAGGCTGCAGCACAGCTGACTCACAAGCAGACCCTGCATCCTAACAACAGGCTGGTATATGTTATAAGCTGCAACCTTGTTGCTGTCCTCCTTTCTCCTGTTAGCCCATCAGGGCAACAGATTAGATGCACATTTCAAACACAAATTCCAAACAAGGAAAAACAGATAACAGACTCATGGAAGCTGAAGTAAGCAAGACTGAGGCTAAAGACCATCCCATAGCAACGGACAACTTCTAAACATAAAATATGTACAAAAGACGTAAGAACTCATTTATCATCACCACCAAGAGGAACTCCAGAGATGTAGCAGGGACTTGGCAGTTACCTACCCTTGTCCTCTGTCCTGCAAATTGGAGACACTGCCCATGTGGGCACCCCTCCACCCCCCCGCTCCTTTACACTTCTAAGGGTGTGGGGTATGAGGGTACAAGTGAATGAAAGCATGAAAGAATGGGTGTCAGTAAGTACAACCATTCTACTTCAAGATCCTGTAAATAGTCACCTTCCCCTTCTGTAAGATTTACACTGATTTTTGTGACACTAATCTTTCTGTGCTGCAGTATTCTACAGAAATTAGTACTCACATGAAGGAAGAAAGAGAAGATGCTTTATCAATGTTTTTAAGGCTCAAGCAACTATAAACCGGAGCACAATGTTGGTATCTGTTTCCAACAGTTACCTGTGCTGTTCAGAAACAAATCCTCACTTTGCTACACATGTGGAAAAATAAAAACAGAATTCCATAAAGTGGGTAATTTTTCATAATGTGCAAAGTTAAGCCATTATGTTGTAAGGTGTTAGGATTAAAAGGGACTTGCATGCAGATTGGTCTAATTTCGCAATCTAAGCTAAAATAATTCAGGGATAATACAATAAAAATGCAAATGCTTCATAAATCCAGAGGGTGTTTTGGTTTTCCTATTAAACTAGAAGCTTAAATAGATACCCTTTAGAACAGGAGAAGCTAGCATGCAATTAGACTGTTCTTTATCAAAAGCAAGCAGGAGACTCACCGAGCTTTACTGTCGAGGTGCAGCTAAATACAGCAAAAACAGAAGGATGTGTTCTGGAGAGTATACTTCATGTAATGTAAGTATAAGGGATAGATATCCTAAACAATGCTTCCAGTTCTGTGCAAACCTGTAACAATTGCTATCAGTTGAAGAAAGACTGAGCATTATGCAGTCTTAACTTCTAGAGTTCAGTCTGGCCTCCCACTGTATCCAAGATTTCTTGATCACCATACTCTGATGCCGTGCTTGTCTAGTCAGGCAGGCTTTTAGCCAAGATCAAACACTAACATACGGTAAGTGCCATGATTAAGGTCTTTGCATGAAATTTTACAGATCTGTAGGCATTTCAAACAGCTGTAATATTATAAATGGAAACTACTTTCCTTTTCTCCCCTTTTATTGTTATCCAGGCTTTGAATGAGAAGTAAATACTGTTCTACTTGAAAAGAAGTTACGTATTCCAGGAATTTTTATTCAAAAAGAACAGAACGTCTTCTATATTTTTAGGAGGGCATTCCACCAATTAGGAGTTACACAGAACTGAGTAATCATGGAAAATTAAATTCCTTTAATCAGGACATTCAGAAGGACAATTTACTATTTAAAAACATACTGTAATCCTTACTGATGAAAAAATGTGTGCCAAGAAGAGCCTATAGCTTTCAGATAAAGTGAAATGCTGAGAAAGTTTTCATTATTATTGTCAATGTTCTACCTACACTGTCAAATGTTCCTTTTCCAGGACTCCTGGCTTTAAAAAAAAAAAAAAAAAGGTTTTAAATTCACAAAAACAATTAAGAAAACAAGTTAATATAATTGGTATATTCAACACATTTTAGTGCAGTAACATTTTAGATCAACTTGGCTTTTACAAATAATTTCAAAAGCCAGCTAGATGATCCAGATCCATTTTTACCATGGTACATTTAATAATCTACATCAATGATCTTCTCAAAAACCGAAGTGTGCTCTCTTTCATTGGCCCTTATTTAAATACATGGAGCATCCAGAGATCAGTGATTAACCTAGTGCTCTTAGAGCTGCTCACATGTCCTACAAAAGTTTAAGCAGTCTATAAAAATCCCTCGCAGGAAAACAATTTGCCTAAAATTTAGAAATACAATTTTCTTTGCATCAATTATACTACACAGTAATTTGCAATTTGATGACAAGACTAGACCATAATCCAATATTCAAGCAAGTTCATACTGCTACAGATGTAGTCCTATAATTAGCCATATGTTGTTCCTTGTCCCATATATTAATTTGCATTAACTATAAATTCCCTAGCCTGCACCACTACTTGCCTAATGATCCAAGACCATACACCAGGTCTCAAATCCTCAACGATTTCAATTTCCACTGCTGCTGCTTCTCAGAAACATTGTAGTCAGGTTCTTAAACTTTAATCTTCAGCATAACATTTTCAACTTCTTGCAAGAAAGAATAATTTGTATGGACAGTCAATCACAAGTGCATTAGAATGAGATATAGCACTACAAGCTGTTTGTAATTAAGAGCCATTAGGGGCAGCCACAGAACACACTGCTGCAGGTCTGAACACGATTCCTGTGTTAGTACAAGTGTAATGATATATAATCTGTTTGCAGATGGGAGTATGCAGCAACTACTAAGGAGTATGTTTATTTATTGGTAATAGTCCAAGGAAAAGTGTTATTTGCAGCATAAGTAGTAACCTTTCAATTAGCCAAACCAGTACCCATAGCAGAAATTCATGCAACCTATTATGTAAAAGACTATCAGAAAGACATACAGTTTCTTTAAGAAACATAAGAAAACGTGTAACAGATGTCTAGCTAATCTAGAGCCATTAGTGTGACAAATTGGAAGAACCTATGTGACTAAAAGAAATACTGATCTGGGATGCTGTGACTGTAACAAATTACTTATCTTTGACTTAATTTACATTGAAAACCATCAGTAATGCATTTCACATATCCTTCCCAAGGTAAGATGTTATTCTTTACTCTGGCTTCTATGCCTCCTTCAGTTACCTGCATTACTGGAGTGTAAGGGTGATCACTTGTTTCTCTCCCTCTCCCTTCCTGTTTTGAAGATCTTCTGCAGCATCAGGTCTCTCTGCATCCTAGCTTTGTGCTGCATGAAATTCCATTACCCAGTGTTACCACAGTCAAGCCACTTAAAGCCATCCCAGTTTATGGCACTGAAAGTAACACCCTCACATTGTAGTGCTTTAAATTCAACATACCTGGAAAAAAATCTCAGTATCCCCTTCCACACCAAGTTAGCTTCTCCACTCTAAAAGCTCTCCCTCTCATCTTTCCCCTGCACTTTCCATTTCTAAATTGGCCTTTGGGAAGGAATGAGGGAGGGAATGCCAATTTTGAATGCTGAATACCACCCACATCTGAGCAGGGTTCATAAAATGACAAGTACAAAGAAGGAGGTAAGGGAATGGAGTGTCATACAAGGGACCTCTCATAGAGCAGCCTGGATTGTCACAAAAGACTCAAAGGGAAACAACACAACCACAGACAACAGAGCAGCACCATTCCATTGATATGGCTACAGACAGACTGACCAATGTGAATAATGAAAACAATTAAATTTAATGCATTTATTTTCATGCCTGCTTTGTACAACCTGGCCAGGTCCTCTTAAAGAATTCATTGCATGTGACTGAAAGAGATAGCAAGAGTTCATAAAAAACAAAACCAAAAAAACAAGAAACCCTTGAAATACAGTATACCCTAACAATCTATAGCAGAAACAACAGACAGAAGACAACGCAACACAACAAAAGCAATCAAAAGGAGATGGGGGATGACCTCGTATTATCCTCTCATCCTGTATTGCCTTAAAAGTGTGAAAAACAAACGTTTACTTCAGTTACTCCCAGGACTCAGACTTCTAAGAAACTGAGACAACACCACAGATCTAATTTTTTTCCACTGGAGCAGGTAAGTCATTTTAGAGTTGGAGAGTTTCCTCAAAATTAGTGCTTTAATGGTTTTTATTAGGAGATACCTTATGAAACAACTCTTTAAAAAAATGCAGAAAGATGAGACCTGGGAATAAGCCTTTAAGGAAAAGGAATAAAAGGCAGCAATCTTGTGATAAAGAGAATATTACAGCCCACCTTGGGGGTGTGGAGAGTGAAGAGAGACCAAACAGTCATCTGTCCTCTCAACGTATGGGATCTCTGCAACTTAATTTCTACCCTCCATTCTGCACAACTATCTGATGTTTGGAGTAGTCATAGTACATATATGATTCTTCCACCTTATTTAATATAAATCAGGACTTCACTGACATCAATGACATTTAAAACATGTTGATATAATGCTAATCTGATTGTTTCCCGCTGCCACAGGGAACTGAGAGGACTATGGAAGAGGCTCAGGTATAGACAAATCCCACAGTACATCAATGAAAAACGAAAGCTTTAGAAACTTTCAATACCACATTAGCAGCTACCCTGTATAGCTAGAAATTATAGATGTTCATTGTATGTCATTTATATACATGTACAGAAAAGTGATAAGTGAAGTGAAGTGAATTAGCACTAATCAAGCTTGTCTCTCAGTGCTGCACTCAAGGGAACGCCATGGAGGCGGAGTATGGAAGCCCGTGAAAGAAATACTATATACCTAATACTTCAAACCAGAATTCTGTAAGGAATTCAAAAGGTTACTCATTGCCTGATAGTGAAGTTGAAGCAAATGATTATTAAAGAGTTCATATGATTTTCAACCCTACAGCTTGCCCAATATCTCTGTTTTCTTCACTTAATACTCATGACTGATCTCAACTCTTGACTACTGCAGACATTTACTACTGGCATACTATGTACTGCAGAAGCTCAATACGGGTCTTATGTTCACCATATGTATTTCACACAAATTTTGGCACAAAAACACATCAGTGAGTTGGTGCTTTAGCCTGAGGAACAATAATCCTCCTCAGGTAAGCTGCCGTTACGGAAAGAAAATGGTATGCTGCACAGAGATTTGCCCTTGGCCATGATTAAAACCATCTTTCCACAGAGCCAAAACACATTTGATTAGTAGTGAAAATTAGCAATGCTGCTTTTATTTACATAAAAAATCAACAACAAAAAAAAAATCCAGCAAAAAATTTGAGGACATAACCAAATAGAGGCAGCAACAAGATAACAATACTAACAATGACAGAATATGTGATGTCTTAGACATTAATCGGTAGGATTTGGCACTGTACTTTTTACCTGGGTTTAGGTGAAGGATAGTTATACATAAATTGATGATATATCAAAAATACAGAAGAGAATACTGTACATAGTATACAGAAATGTTAGTTAATACTTTAAACAGTATCCACAGGCAAGTAGAAGACTTGAAGGACAGATGGCTTTCGGCACAGGATAAGGTAATAAAAAAAACCCACTGCTGGCATAATCTGTGCTAGAATATTCTGGTGATAATGACTTTCAAGTAGCACTGTACCACTTAGAGGTTGCGAATACTGTGGGGATTATCACAACATGCCTGCTCTGCTCTTAATCCCTTGTTTACCTCTAACAAAGGCACTTTTAAGATACCAAGCTAGCTGAACTCATCTGACTCAAAATGACCACTTTGAGTATGTCAGGGTAGTAGATTGGAAAAAATCTATGCATTACTTAGCTTCAGCTTTACACTGAAATAATAAAACTGAGTGCTCAAACTGCTCCTAAGATAATTTAAATTTTGGTGGAAGGTTCTCATTTTGTCAATCGCACATGAAGAAATATAAACATTTAAAATATGCTTTGCCTGAGCTGAATCACTTGTGTAACGCTAAATGCTCTGCATTATTATCTTCTATTGCTTACCACTGCAGTCTGTTTTCCATAATTTTTAACAGCAGTATTTTCATATTTACCTTTGGATCAGTCATCATAATGTTGAATAGCAATATTGTACCTAGTATCTATGTCAAAACCAGATATAAATACCTCTTCTTAACTCCCTATTCATAGTTGCTTTGAGATCTGTTAATCAGTCAGTTCTCAAATCCATACTGCTTTAAAAATTATACAGAAACATTGATTACAATCTCACGCAGTACTCAGTCATCTAAGCAGATTGTCACATATGTAGTTTCCTTCATCAGCAAAACATAGAATCATAGATTGGTTTGGGTTGGAAGAGACCTCAAAGATCATCTGATTCCAACCCCCCTGCCATGGGCAGGGACATCCTCCACTAGACCAGGCTGCCCAAAGCCCCATCCAACCTGGCCTTGAACACTTCCAGGGAGGGGGCTGCCACAGCTTCTCTGGGCAGCCTGTTCCAGTGCCTCACCACCCTCATAGGGAAGAATTTCTTCCTAATATCTAGTCTAAATCCACCCTCTTTCAGCTTAAACTCATTACCCCTTGTCCTGTCACTACAGTCCCTGATAAACAGTCCCTCCCCATCTATCCTGTAGGCCCCTTCAGGTACTTCCTGGCCCTCCTCTGGCATCACTCCAACAGCTCCACATCTGTCTTGTACTGGGCCCCCCAGAGCTGGATGCAGTACTCCAGGTGGGGTCTCACCAGAGTGGAGTGGAGGGGCAGAATCACCTCCCTTGACCCACTGGTCACACTTCTTTTGATGTAGCCCAGGACACGGTTGGCTTTCTGGGCTGCAAGTGCACACTGCCAGCTCACGTTGAGGTTTTCAACCAACACCTCCAAGTCCTTCTCCTCAGGGCTGCTTTCAATCCATTCCCCGCCCAGCCTATGGTTGTGCTTGGGATTGCGCTGACCCACGTGCAGAACCTCGCAGTTGGCCTTGTATGATTCAAAGAAAGAAATGTGGTTTGTCTGACAAGACTTACTTCCCCCAATTATATATCCATCCTTTTGTTCTTGATTAATGATCAACTTTTCCATTACTAAGCCTTGGAGCAACATGAATTTAACTGTCTTCTGTTGTTTAGATAATCTTTCTGAATATTGGTACAGTGTTTTAGAATTGTCACAGTATTACAAAAAGTTTAGTGAAATACAAATGCCAGGAACCAGAAGCTTCCAAATCAGGACAGCTAGTATTCTGGGCTTCAAACACCAGACACTGCTAGTTTCTTCTCTAGCTGAGTAGTCAAAATCTGAAATCAGCTCATATTACTTCCATTATATGAAAGATTATAACATTGAGGGGAAACTAAATGCAGACAGCAACCTGTGCGCATTTTGAGAACTCAGATTTTTCATCTACTCATCATTACACTTCACAGTCATCCAAACAGGAACTACTATCAAAGCAGTAAAATCCAAAGTAAAACAAAACAAAAAGAGAGAGATGTATTCATTTCAGTACAGTAGATTACACCAGAAAAAAAGTTTATCTTAAACTGCAATGCAGACTATATTCTTCAATTCAACACATGCTGGAGAGCTAAGGAACTTTGAAAGCCAGATCTAAAGCAATAATGACAAGAAAACATAACACACTGAAGATAACCATGAGTTATCAAACAAGTACACTTACCTTTTAATTTTGACACTAAAGAGAAACTCATCCACATTAAAAGAAGGGTTAGATTTCCAGTGAGAAGATTAATAACATCAGCAGATCTGCGTTGGAGAAGGAATTGGCTACCAGGCAAATTCAGAACTCTGTTTTTTATAAGAGACCCTTCAAATTTCCTAAGAGTATGAAGCTCTCTCATTCCCTCTGAAAGCAGCATGACCTTGGCCCCAGGTGCCTGTACACAAAATGCAAGCACCATGGGAACAAACAGGAAGAACTAGGAGTCAGCGTACAGTGATAGAAATGTGTGTTATTCGATTTACTCACCACCCTAGACAATGAAATCACTCATTAGGATTACAGAAAATGTGGTGGGATAGCTTGCATGACCAGAGCACTGCCATGAAAAGACATGGGATATTCTGAGGAGGACGAGCTAAGAAGGCAAGATGATTCTTGCAAAGGAAAGGAAGGCTTGAATGCATGGATATTTGCTTTGAAATAGGTAAAAAAACAAGTCACAAGTTTTTTGCACAGGTCACATTAGGGCAGACATCTGCTTCAAAGCACCTGATCAAAAGAGCAAAATAAATAAAGCCTTCTTAAGTGAAACCTTACAATAAAGTCATTTTCACAGAGCACTTAAAGCACTCCAGTATCTGCTAAAAGGGTAATACAGCATGATGGAGACAATCAGGGGATTTCTGGAAAACAGAGAAGGCCATTTCTTGACACAACTGACCAATGAACCAACAGGAATGTGCAGGTTGATGATAACCTAAGAGGCAGTTAACCCTGACCAGAAGACCACTGTACACCAAGTTGTTAGTGACCACACAGAATTCACTTGAAGCTGCCCAGGACTGTGTAGAGTGGCACAAGTCCCTAGGCCACAGGACAAACTCTGCCAGCCGCTTGTACCAGAAGGGCCCGCAGGCAGCTCCCACTCAACACCTGCAATGACCTTGCCTTTCATAGAATCATAGAATGGTTTGGGTTGGAAGGGATCTCAAAGACCATCTAGTTCCAACCCCCCTGCCATGGGCAGGGACACCCTCCACTAGACCAGGCTGCCCAAAGCCCCATCCAACCTGGTCTTAAACACTTCCAGGGAGGGGGCCTCCACAGCTTCTCTGGGCAACCTGTTCCAGTGCCTCACCACCCTCACAGGGAAGAATTTCTTTCTAACATCTAATCTAAATCGACCCTCCTTCAGCTTAAACCCATTCCCCCTTGTCCTGTCACTACAGTGCCTGATACAGTTGCTTTCCATCTATCCTGTAGGCCCCTTCAGGTACTGGAAGGCTGCAATTAGGTCTCCCCAGAGCCTTCTCTTCTCCAGGCTGAACAATCCCAACTCTCTCAGCCTGTCCTCATAGGAGAGGTGTAATCTAAAAGCCCAGCAAGAAGCTCTCACACAAAGATCTATTCTGTTTAACTGTATAAGTGATTAATAGAGTTTTCTGTAATAGCTTGAATAATGAAAATGGGTAACCCCTTCTTACAGGCACAGTCTGCACAGTATCCTGCACCCCCATGAGAGGCCCATTTGATGCTGCACAACTCAAGGTTCCCAGCATCTAAAGGGATGTAAGATTACCTGTACCATTTTTACTTGATGTCGTCTGCAAACTGACTGAGGGTGCACTCAATCCCCTCGACCAGATCATTGATAAAGATATTAAAGAGAACTGGCTCCAGTACCGAGCCCTGGGGAACACCACTTGTGACCGGCCACCAACTGGATGTAACTCCATTCACCACAACTCTTTGGGCCTGGCCATCCAGCCAGTTTTCTACCCAAAGAGGAGGCCCATCCAAGTCAAAAGCAGCCAGTCTCTCCAGGAGAATGCTGTGGGAAACAGTGTCAAAGGCTTTACTGAAGTCTGGGTAGACAACATCCTCAGCCTTTCCCTCATCCACTAAGCAAGTCACCTTGTCGGAGAAGGACATCAGGTATTTTTCTTCATTTGTAACAAGAAAATTCAGTGGTATTTATCTTAAAGGGTCTAAAATTCCTCATACAAAAAGAACAACCAAAATCACACACAGTTCTAAAATAAAAGACCAATAAACATCTTACTAGGCAGGAGATGTTGTACATACAAGAACAACTGGCATTAAATTGCTAAATCATTAAACTGCATTCCCTCAGGCTCCAAGGACTCTGATAACACACAACATGAGAAAGGATAAGTCTAGGAGATTTCTTAAGTTTCTACTATGCTTTTAGAGAATTTGCATCACCACACACCTTCCTGCACACCCAGCTAACCTAAAAAAACCCCCATAAATTTATACACACAGATATATGTATATAGGCATCTTCCCTTTTGCATATGTTCAGTGATTTTTTCCTGCAACTTTCTGCCAGCTCCCCACACCAGCAAGTCTAAAAGTGGAAAACCACCAGTTACCACACTTTGTTATTTATATAATGATCAGCTTTAGGTGTCCAGGTGTTTCATGCTCGTTTCTTAAGATGCAGTCTATTCCTTATTTACTGGATAATAATGAAATCCTGCTGTGAAGTAAAAAGAGGACTTTATTTTTTAGACTGGCACCTGGGTCCTTCTCAAACATTCAAGTGAACATTGACAAAACCCTGGCTAGATGAAGCAAACCACTATGCATGCTCTGCAGATGGTAACTAAAGCAGAAATTAGAATCACTGCTTTCAAACTAGACATACAGCATTAGTAGAACAGCTATGGTTTGCCTGCTAGTAAGAATCCTTCTTCTTCTGCAGCCTTGCCCTGTTGCGAGCTCTGCCTCATTCTAATGAGTGACCTCTCAGCTTCTTTCTTCAGTGTGCCTGTTTTTTGACACCTATGGCTTTCCCACAGCACCTTCCTATCATTTTATTGATTTTAAGTCACAATATTATGCTATTAGCTTTTTATCTGATGTCAGAGTCTTCCTAATACTTGTTCCTAAGACCTATTAGCAAAAGGATAACTCCGCATGAAGCTGCAAGCCCATGTTGCAAAGTAAAGGGGACAGTGGTTTTATTTAAAGGGCAAGTATTTGACAAGTCTTAAGCACAAGCAAAGGTTCTTTTCCTCAGCCATGATCTCTGACACTGCTGAACTGTTGTAGTGGTTTTTCTTTTTAGAATAACATAGCTGAGCTCCAGTAAATAAGCCAAGACAGTCTATTTTAATAGTTTGTGAAAATAAAATGTATTTCTGGTATTTTCAAACACAAGGTACTCCAGTATATTTCCTTATGAAAAGCTATGAAAAAAAGGAAAAAGCTTTTCAGAACATCAGATCCGCTTTATCTCAACATTATTTGTATTAGCTTCACATTAGGAAAAAAAAAAAGATAAGCAAGTAATCTTTATGCACAAACCACAATTAGCAATACAGGATTTGTGATAAAAACATGCTGCATAATAATGTAAACACAGTCATTCTAGAGGAGCTACTTTAGCTCTCCCAGTAATGTTCCCTTAGCAAAGAAAAACCACATATAATAACGACAAGGTATTTGTTCCTTATGCCATTCTGTCCAATTTAAATCCGTATACACATACCAATGAAATGCACTGGGGCAAAAAACTACATATTCATTGAAGCACTAGTGGATTATATGTTAGAAAATTGTTGCAATTAGGGGCCAGCTCCTCATTTTACACAAAATTTGCTCTCTCACCAGTACAACGGAAGTACATTGACTTACAATAGCTGAAAATCTGATCCTGGCATCTTGCCACTTATAAAGATGAAAATAAATACTTCTACATTCAAATTCTTAGACATAATTGCTGGCTTTGCACAAAAAGAAAAGCAGTACATATTGAGGGAACATGACCAAGGATGGTCTGGTATATACCAAACATACATTAAAAATACCGCAACATTCTCTAGTTTTTATGCTGTTTCTGGACTTCTTATGTGGTGCTGAATAGACTTACTATGCAATGCATGCTCAAAGTTCAACTGTGCTACCAGATCACACGGAAGAACAACTTACTTTCTTCAACCATACTACAAAAAAGTATGCCCATCAGCAGCCAAACAGTAAAAAAAAAAAAAACAACCCACACATATCCTTGCATTTCCAGGTAATTCTGTTAAGGCTTCATGAAAGTGAAATAAATCTTTGTTTTCCTATACAACTAGGAAAGTTGTATTAAAAAAACAGTTCCTGATCAAGGAGAACAACTACATATACGATCCTGCAATATGTTGTTTCTTCTGTTGTTTACAAGTAACTTTTCTTAATGCATAATCTTTATTATTATGGTTTGGTAGTTGCCATTTTGAGTTAATTAGTGACTGGTTTTAGGCCTCACCTAAAACTCACCTCTTTAGTTTATAACATCTTTGATGTCACAGTAATTAGAATCTTCTCCCCTTTTCTTCCTCCTTTCCCCGTCCCTTTAGAAGGATGTTTCTCTACAACTTCAGTTCTATCACATTCATTCTAGTCAATGATCAATATCAGAGCCTTAACATTTCTGTCTATAATTTGGATCTTTTCTGTCTGGATTTGGCCCAACCAGGCAGCATCTTTTCATATCTTCAAGCTCTAATTCATACTGTTTCTCCAACCCTCTTCCTTTATAGCCACTTTTCCTCCATGTTTAAAAGGAATAAGCAAAGTAAAAATAATTAAAACCATCAAAAATATAGAAATTAGTAAATAATTCTATTTATTATGATGCCTATAATTAAACATGAACTAGTGTTCACATGGTAATTATCAAAAGTTTTCTTATTCTTAACAGACCTTGCATATCTAGGCAACAAGCAGGACGTGTCTGCTCTGAACCTGTGCAGTACCTTGCAAAAGAGCTGGGGACAGGTCTCTCTCAACATGTTTTACCGAGGCATAAAAGGAAAAAGTTATGATGGCAAACAGCCAGAGGAATGATGTGGAAAAGAGATGCATGTAAAAGTTTAACTTTTAGATAGTTGTTCTTTTTCAGTAAAGCAGATAGCCCCTGAAGTCATCTGCTATTGGAGGTTGGGTGCAGCTTGTTTCAAGTAAGTGAGAATCATAGATCAGTAAGCTTAAAATATCAACATAACCCTAGGTCTTAGCAAACCCACTTGCTAGATGCTGTAATAAATACCACTTTGTTTTAGAACTTCAATACAGTTGTTTCAATTAAGCTTGAAGATGCAGAAAAAAAACCAGTGTGACTACCTAAAAATTTAGAACCTCACAAGCAATTTAGCTTCCTTACATGCTGTAGGAAGAAGCATTTCCTTCTGCTAAAGCAAAGTCTTTCCTTTCTAGTTATCTGGTATGCTGTAAAGTAATTCTTACAGGAACTCAGACAACAGATTACCCTGCTATTATACTATACTCTTAGAGTACCAAACTCTTCCAGATGAGGACATGACTGAAGACACACAGAGCTTAAATTTCACTCAGCAATGCAGGAAATCCTAGAAACTTCTTGAGTCTTGGTAAGGTTACCTTCCATAAAGGAGAGCACTGCCTAGTATAAACTGCATTGTCACTGTTCAGGTGCTTTCAAACTATTCACTCTGAATTATTATTCTGTAACTACCCAAAAATATCCAATTTACCAAAGCCATGCCCTCAAGCCAAACAAGGCTTCAGCTTGAGATAGGATCTTTCCAAATTCTATTTTTTTTTCCCCTCTTTTTAACTTTAAGTCAGTACAATACTGTGAGCCACTCCAAATATAACTATATGTCCTGTGCAACAGTCCTTCTGTGTATATGCTAAAAGCCACCACAGGAACATAGGCCTTCTGCACAGCGTTAGCTTTTTCTAGAAAAAGGTATGAACTACATATAAAAACTTTTACATATTCTTGGATCACTAAGCATTCTATGATTCTGACATATTTTGCTCCATAGAAGTAAAAGTTATTTTGTTACATGACTACGCTGCAGCTCCAAAGACCGCAAAGTAGTTCATGTCAGAATTCCCTGTTGATGAGCAGCAAGTTCACATATATCCAAGTAACACAGTTTAAATAGCGTAGACAGCTTGCCAGACTTCATTTTTATCTGAAATGGTTTTTTCTTTCCTTTTTTACTTCTTCCTTTTCCAAATTAAAATCAACAAGCATAGAAGTCAGTGCTTTCTTACTGCAATTTGATTGTCCAACAGCTGTAGAAATTCCCCATGGATCCCACTCTTTCCCCCTCCCAAGACAGGTAAGTGCTTACACAGCAGTATTTGGCAATTAATTGGACATTCTAATTGAGACTGCTTGAGTGTAAACTACATTCCACAACAACTTTTTATTTTTCTTTTTTTAAAAAAAAAACTTTCTTAGTTGAAATTAATGAAACATTAGTAATACTTCATAGATTTCAGGCAAATATTAAACACCAAAAAATGGAGGTTTGGCACTAGATGTAGCTGATTCTCTCACAGTATTGCAATTAAAAAAACTGAATAACTGAATGCAAGGAAAAGCCCACCCCAGCTGCCGTATCAAATACATAGTAACATCTCAGTTCTGATCAAAAGTCGTTATTTCACTCAAATATGAACATTTATCTCTGTCTAAAAACAATTAACCTACCTTGTGTCTGCATTTAAGTACAACACCATAGGCTCCTGAAACAAAGAAGAACAGAGATAAACCATCTCAAAGCAGAAAAAATAGCAGCAAGATAAAACAGTCTTCAGTCACCTCTCCTGGCTATAGAAATAATATTGTTACCAGTATTATTATCCGGAACTTGCACATACAGGTACTGTACTAAATTTCTGTGCACTGACACAATTTTATTAAAATTGCTTGAAAGTAAATGGATTTTTCAAATGCTGAAATTATTTTTTTTAAATATACTTGCAGAAAAGTTTGATAACTTGCATCTCCCTGCTATCACTACAGAAAAAATAATATAGTAAACTTTAAAAAAACCTCAAACACCTCCTCCCCAAAACACAAAACTGTCCCATTTCTCTTCCTTTTCTTTCATCTTCCAAACTTCTTCTTCCATCTGGGAATAGAATTAGAAGAAGCTGTACAGAATAAACTGATGTTTCTTAAGACTTGCATATAAGCAATAGATGGCAAATGAAAACTTACTACCATCAAGAGAACTAAGTCAAATCTATACAAAATTCTAATTCATTTTTTATTAAAATACGACTTACCTTCACCTACAACCCCAAGGATCTCAAATTTATTCATCACATTACCAATGTTAGGAATCTTCATCAAGACAAATTCCTCTTACGGTGAGAGCCACAAAACATGGCACAATGGGGGGTGTCGAAAGATTACACAAAAGGCAATTGTGAAAAGGCTCTCGGAAACAAAATTCCACCTTGATCAAACAGACTTCTCACACCCTTTCTTAATTTCTAGGCAGTCGGTAGCTTCCTGGGGAAAGAAGAGAAAATAGTGTAATTAGGACTTCGCTTTATTTCAGTAAGAGTGCAGTGGTTTGTATACATCACACCAATATTGCCACACAATTGCAACAATTCATTAATTTACTTCTATATTTTATGATCAAGAGAGCTTAGCAGCACGTATAATGGACAGAACCTATTGAGAACATGTATTTGACAGAATAGCTGGCCTTGTAATCCCATACTTAGGATGTCTATTACAATAATAACTAACTTACATAGTTATTTTCTACAGGACAGAAGCAAACAAAAATGTTGCTAGGAACTATCTCAGTGAGCAAAAATACACCTCTAACAACTTAATGCTCTCAGTTTGGTGTATGTTGACAGCCAGGTATGAAACCAAATTGTGTTTAGTCAGTTTGTTATTTGTCCACTGTAATGACAAAAAGGACAAGGTAGAAAGAACACTAAACAATACGAAATAGTCTGATACTACTATTTACTGTGATTATTTAAAAAAAAAAAGACATTTATTTGCTAGACTGACTAGCAGCCAGATTTAGAAAATTATTTCCATTATCAGCTTATGTAATGAAAATGTAATAAAAAAAAATTTTCAAAGGGTTTTTGTCCATGTTTCCTGAACATTGAAGTAATCTGTCAAATCAAGCAACTATACACAGGGAAAAGAACAAAGTTTTTTGTGTCCTTCTGGTTTAGGCTCACCACATCTCTCCTATAATCTTAGAAATCTGATAAACTAAACACACCCAAGTTTGGTTTTGCTAATTCAGACTGCATGTTTTTCCCCTAACATTAAAGGCATACATCCCACATTAAAAAATGGGGGAAAAGCTAAAATAGTGTCACCATGAATCGGAAATATGTCTTTTCCACAGTTCAGTGCTCCAGGAACAGGACTACTCATGAGGAACAAGATGGCAGATAGATGTGAATTCATTTAATTAACTTATGTGTAATGGGTGAGTGTGACCTAATGATACTGGGTTCAGCTCACGTAAACGGGAAGACTCATGGGTATTTCACTGTAAGCCAGGGGTGCTGGCCAAAAGCCCTGCGTTGACTAAGTCACACAAAATAAAACGGGTGACTCAAGGTGGCGGGAAATCACAATGACACTAGCCTTCTCAAGATAAGGGGAGATATTTGGGAGCGTGTTTGAGTGTTATTTTAGAAGCAACTTCGGAGTTAACGAACCACAGTATTTTGGAAACAAACTTTGAAAATAAAGCAGTGACTTCCAAATTAAAGGCATGGTTAGGGTTTCGTTGGTTGGTTTTGTCTTGTTTTAAAAAAAGTTACCCACTCCTTAATGAATTATTTCCGTGCTTTAATTTACTGTTTTAATCAGTTTTTTCCTCACTTGTAAATTGTATAAAACATTCTTTGTTTTCCCTTCCATATACTCTCCTCCTATCTCATTTGGCATCTCCTTCTCACAAAAGCCTCTGCGCTGTTTGTCCAGGCTTTCTGGTTATAACAACGAACTAAGAAATGGGCAAAAATGGTAAGAGCAGGAGCATCTGCTCAGTTGCCCATCAGCGTGAGAACCGAACCCGCACGGAGCTGCTTTGCGCCTGGGGGCCTGGCACCAGCCTCTTTCAGTGGAAAGGCAGCTAGCTGTCCCCACGCTGCAGTCGAGTGACAGAAGTACCGCTACAGAGACCGTGAAAGAGCCATTAATGTGCCATAACGTAAGCAAAACACGAGAAAACAGGTCAGTCACGTTCAGAAGAGCAAAAATACTTGCTGAAAAGAAAGGAACAGTCAGAAAATATATATTCAGTTTTCTATTAGCACCATGCAATAAAAACCACCAAATCTGCTACTTCAGTTCCCCACATAATTTACTGATAAGCCTTTCTAGAAAAATTAGTCTGTGATAAGACTCATTACTTAGCTCCTAATGTTATTACCATACATTGTCTTTCTGCCTGACAGTGTACACAATATTTTTTGGATCTATGACAAAACCGTGAAGAAGCTTATGAGATAACGTATCAAAAACTCCACAAGAAATTTAGATGTAGTTTCCTCTTTACTTCATTCATTATTCCTAAATTTCTTGTAAACTACTTAAAGCTCTACAGGCCAGCAGCTTGTTATCCGCTATTTTTATTTTTCTATTTTTAAGACTTCTGCAAGTGTATTTAGTACATATCCTATTTTTTTATTGAGAAATAAAGGTTAGATTTGCAAGCATCCGACCTTCCTTTCTGAAATTCTACACATCTTCCTCTCCCCACCAATCACGCAGTTTCCCTTTTCACTTCATAAAAATTAAGAGCCACAGAAAGCTGATCCACTTGTTACTCTGGTGCTCCTGGACACATGGCACCTAGAGCAGCATTCACATGCAATTGCTTAAAGGTACAAGTCTGTCAACTCACTTATCGATGTTCATTCACCATCAGTGATGCACTTCAACGGGCCCAAAGAAACACACAAACCCAGCTCCTCAAATTCTCCCCAGAGCCCGTCGTGACTGACAGCAAAGGTAAAACAGATTCACATACAGGGGACTCCCAACAGAAAACTGCACTTGAGTGACCCATCTCTTCTGCACTAGCTCCAGTCTCATCTTCATGCACAACTCTGCTGAGAGCACTTCATGGGAACCTAATCTTAAAATGAAAAGGAGAGCTAATGAAAAGACGACAAGTGGCACGTAGTACGGATTCATACCCAAACACTTTTTGCTGCATCACCTCAAGCAGGGTAGTAATTCAAACTAGTTCTCTCCTGCAACATTAGTGAACTCAGACTAGCTAGACCCATCTAACCCCTAGACAAGATGTAAACACTTGTTTGAGATCTTTGCCTTCAAAAGCTCCTGAAAGATTGAAAAGAAACTGCTAAAAATACTTGCTCTGTAGAAGCACTCACTTAACTTTCTGGGATTTTTCTGCTTTTCAAAAGGCACTGGCGTTGTTAAGCCTGTTTTTAAAATCACTGATTCTTGCAGGGAATCTGGTAACATGAACTCAAACTCCATGAACACAGTCTTGTGAATGGCAGTGAGTAACTGTAATGATAAAAATAAAGAAAAATAAAATCTAGAAGTTTTAACCAAAAAAACAATTTCAAGTAAGTTATCCATAGCAAGAATTACATTATTCTGTAACTCAGTGAGGACAGGCTGGATTCTTTCAAGCTGAACACTGGAAATAGCAAGGAAAACCTTATTAATAGCAACCACAATTTTGTTCTGTGCACTGAGCACCATATAGGTCTGTTTTAATAAGTTGCCTGCTGGTTAGAATGACAACCCTTGCAGAAGGGGAAACAAGGCCATTCTTTAGCTCTCAAAGGTTCTCAGTAGGGAAATAACAGTCATTCTCCTAACATCCCTTTCGCAGGCAGCCAGATTCACAGCACCTCAACAACTTATGAATTAAAACAACATCTCCAAGATGGTCTCAATGCTACCATGACTTCTACAAAACACAGCCAATTCAGCAAAATGAAACATCATGAAATGAACAAGGAAAAATTAGTTTTACTTAATCCAGAACTATAACAGTATGAGATTTTAATACAAGTGTAGTTGCTTTGCAATAGCATATAAGGCTTATATGTAGAAACCAAGAATAGTATAAACATTCTGTGAAGGAACATACAGACTGTTGCAGCATTATGGTTCCTGATTATTTGCATTTAAATTAAAACAACAGGGGAAAACCCTAGTGCTTCCCCAACTCCTTTCCCTTCATGACCATTATGAATTCTACAGCATCGCCCAAAAGCATCCAACTTAGCTACTTACACCAAGGCCTCAGTCCTAAATAAAAATGCTATTCATTATTTCCTAATCATCAAGAACTAGGGCAGGGAGAAAGCAATTTTTACATAGTTGGTAGAGACATTTAGTGAGAATTATAAAAAAAACTTGAGGTAGGCATTTGCCTTCACAAAATCTGGTGAAATAAAATTCTGTTCTAGAAGTACAGAGTTAGATCCATGTATCAGTATATCATATATCAAGTGAACAGTTCATTTCATATATCAAGACAGAAAGAGCGCAATTTGTGCCCTGCTGAAGTCAGTTACAAACTTCTAGACTTCAGAGTCATCCATTAGCTGTTAAAGAAGCTTCTTGGCAGTAGGTAATACACTTCTCTTGCTCTCCTAAAATAAGAAGTAAACTTAATCTTATTTATTTATTTATTTATTATTTTTACTCACTGAGAAGATACAACTAAGAATTTCTAGAGGCTGGGTACATGTTCATTTGCTTACTAACAAAACAATGGGTCAATAAACAGATATAAAGAACTTATACCATGTAAGCATCTGTCTTTGATGGTTACATATTAATCCAAAGCCTGGCACATCTTCTGTCGTACAAGGTACACACATGAAAGTAAGCATTAACCGCCTCTATTAGTCATGATGTATCACTGCTACAGCATCTCTTCCTTCTCCTCCCTTTATATGTGTAATTCTATTTCTTGAGATTTTCCAGGAAAAACCTAATTAAAGTTACAGGCATTCTGATTCAGTGATATAGCAGAATACACAAGTGACAGCGTTAAGAAAATAGTTGGAGAATTTTGGGGGGATTTATTGATCCAGAAGAATGTGCCAGGAGTATTATGAGGAATTACAGATTAGGAAGAACCAATTCAGTATTTGAACGGGTATGAGGAGGACACTAGTAGTAATAGTCTGACTTTAAGAAGGGGGGGCGGGGGGGGAATCATATTGGCAAAATTTAACCAGCAGTTTCACTCCTGCATTTGGAAAAAAAAATCTATGACTTCTTGTTTTCCCATTTTATGGAGGGATAGTAGACCTTCTAATGGGACAAGGTTCTGGAGAAAGTCATCAAGATTTCATATGAAGAAACTCACAATGAGGAAGTTGAAAAAGAAAAAGCTGAAGAAGAGAAAAAGCAACAAGAACTTGCAATTATGCAAGCCATTTTTCATACTCTAAGCTTCAATCTACCCTCCTCTGCTCATAAAAAAAATTAGGAATGAAAAGAACAGCTGGTGAAAATAAATACAAAATTTAGAAAACTGTCAAACTTGAACGAATTATGTAAAAGCAAAACACCAAGGTTGCTTGCACAAGCTCATAGGTTTTAAAATTCAGCTCCAGCAAGCTTTTATTGACATTGCTAATACCATCATTGGAACTTGACTTCACTTTTGTTGGTTTGGTTGGGGTTTTTTAATGGTTGAAAACTGCAAGCTCATCTGGATGAGTTATATATCAAGGGAAGTCATTGTCGCATAACTGGCCTAAAAGGCAGTGTGCCTCCATGGCAGCAGAGCCAGGGTGCAGGGGTGGAGAACTTCAACAAAGTTCCCATCCTGCAGCAAGCACACAACTAGGAAAAGCGTTGAATCAGCTCCCAGCTATTAAAGATACCTGTTTGGTTAAAGTCCTAAAGGAAAACAGCTTGAACTCCAGGGCACCAGTAACGATTTGGTTTATCTTGTTCCGTGAGCATTCTTTCTTTTGTATGCCAGTACAGATTCAAAAATAAATTCAGCTCATCCAGGATATATGAACTAAATTCACTTCTCAGAGTTTATTAGCTTCTCTAACAGCTGTGGCCAACTCAAAAGAGTGGGTGCTTAGCAGGATGCTTAGCAGGATGCTTCTAAGACCATAGTGACAAATAAGCAGACTGATTATCAAAGCCTTGAGCACAAAAGCAGCTCCCATGAGTCATAACAGAAGGACAGGAAAGACAATTTTGCTTCCATTTTAGTCTTCCCCTCCAATAAGAACCTTAAAAAGTATGTCTGTTGTGGGTGTGACAGCTTCTTACGCAGTTTATGCTGGTCCTTACGCATGCTGGGCCGTCTTCACCGTACCTGCAGCAGCTCTGAAGAAAACCAGCCAGAGTTCAGACAATAACACTCTCAACAGCAACCTGTTAAATGCAAAGTCTTTGCAGTTTCATTTGGTACAAGGAGCCTGACACTTTTGCATTCATTTCTATCAAACACAAGTGCCGAACATTTGTAGTTGAAGTAAAAGCACACTTCTGCTTACTGAGATACTGTTATGCAAAGGAGAGCAAGGAAAAAAAAGTTGGATTTATTTATTTATTTTAGATAAAAGAAAGTCTTATTTCATAATAGAATCTCTTCTAGTGGAAGAAGCTAATATTTCTTTATCTGACACAGTATTTGTAGTGCTCTCCCTGGAATTCGATTCTTTCATTTTAATCTTTCCTTCTATCTTCTCAGAACACCAGTCTCCACTAATATCCTATAGTCATTTGCCATGTTGCTTACTGTTTAGTCCTGTATTATCTTTGACAATCTGCCACAGGCTTTAAATCCCCAGGCTATAAAATAATATTACAGGCATAGCTTTTTCATCTTTAATAATTACAAAAAAAGCTACTATTTTCAAAGAGCTACACATTAGGACTCACTTTCTGACTCAATTCCCACATTTGTGTTTGAAGATTCATGCTTAGAAGAAGGAAAAAAAAAAAAGCGTTGAGCATAAAAGTCATCTTCCTGTACAAAAAAAGTGCACATTCAGACAAAGGGAGTGCCTGTCCAAGAAAAGTACAATATATTATCTTTAAGGGAACACGTTAGGAGCACTGAGCAGCCAGTCAATTGAAGGACTGCTCTAAAGTTTGAGCTCAGCAGGGTATTTGTGGAAAGAAAGGGCCTCTCCAGTTCTTCCATCATGCTCTCTGGTCCCTCTATTCTCTGGCAGCCCACTCTCAAAAAGCACACTGCTAGGTTTCTCTCCGCAGTGGCAGCAGCCACATGCTCTGCACCAGCAAGCCTATACCACCATGCTGTCAGCAGACAAAACAACAGATGCAGAAGACCTGGCTGCTTACAAAAAAAAAAAAGTCCTCTGATGCATTCCTAACTGGATCAGCCACCAAATCTTTCATACGTGCACACACAAAGCATACCGGTGATTTAAAAAGACCATCTCCTAACAAAAAACCCCAAAATTCTTTTAATCTGACAAACCTTCTCCCTCCTACCAACCCAGTTTTGTCTTCATTGTTCTAAAAATAGCTCCCATTCACATTCTAAAAGTCAGATGTTCCTCGCTGCACTGGCTTTGGCAGGGATGGAGCTTCCTCATAAGAGAACAGAAAAGTAAAGGTGAAAACAAAGTATTTATAAATAGCAAACGAATGCTGAAACTAAATTCTGTGGGCATTCTTATGCAGATCAAAATAACCACAATGACTACTCTTCCTTGTAATCTTCCAACATATCATTAAATACAGATTACTGGCTCACTGAACTAAAAAGAAAAAAACCCCAAGAAATCACTTTTTCCTTTAAAAGGACATACCGAAGATATGGAACAAACATAAAAATATGAGGAGGGAGCCCCCCAAATTTAATACTAAATTAATAAGAAAATACAATACATGCAAATGAACAGAATTAGATTTGTCATTTCTTCTTGATGCATTTTCCAGGCAAATGGTCAAGGGCATGTTATTTAAATAATTTTGATCCATCTTTCACAAAGTTAGCCTTGCAAAGAATGCCATCAAAGTTTTCAATAAAGGACAAAAAGAAGCCACTCAATTACTAACTGTCCTAACACCCATAGATAGGTCATTTCAAGAATAAATTCACATTAGTGTGCAAGCATATGTACAGGAAACATATTTAAAGAAACAACCCAAAGGCTTTTCATTATTGGATCTTCTTTCACAGAAGTCATTACAAGTGATTAAACTACATGGTGGACAAATGGTGTACAGCAGGGGATTTTTGGGGAGTAGTGGGGATTTGTTTTCTTTGGGTTTGCTTTTCCTCCCCTTTAATTTAGAAAACAGACTCTCTATCAACCTCAAAACAGCTTGCTTTAAAAAAACTCAAGGAAATTGAAATCTATAGAAACATCTCTCCATGTGAAGTTTCATCTGAATTTGAAAATATTGTTACTATTTCAATGTGTAAAAGTCTATTACAAGACATTTGCTCTAATTTCACGGATTTCAGAGATAACAGCAAGTACAATATTGAAAATATTTTAATGTGCTTATTTTAACACTATATAGATTTTTTTTATTATGTCTATTATCAGATTAACTGCACACTAACCATGTTTAAATAAAAGGTGATTTTTGTCACATTTTCTAGTTAAAAAAAAAAAACCTGTTAAACTTACACAAGTGAAAAAAATCAATTAAGTGAAACCCAAGTCAAGACAACTAATCTCCAAAGTGGCTCAGACTGTATTAAGACTTTATGACCATTATAATAAGTGAAGATCAATAAATAAGATTCACATTCCAGAAAAAGAAAAAAAAATTCCCAACAACTCCTCTCAACATAAGCTTCCTTGAAACAGAGGATGAAAGCTTTGAATTTTCTGGAGTACAGTGCCACAGAAGCAGCAACGTATCAGATACCAAGGGCAATTCTAGTGAGGACTTTTAACATTAAACTGAAAACCCTGAAGTAAACTTTGTCTTCAATGCAAATCCACTGCCGAGAAAGTACAGCAACACCGAATCAACTTGTGCTGTTACAAGAGCTGCCCTCATGCTGAGCCATCTAGAACACCTTTGGGTTGGGAAACATCAGTCTGCTACATAAATTACCGCAAACATATTTGGAAGATCTATTAAAGTGATTGAGTCAATTTGCAAAATGTGTAAAGAGCTTTCCAGTGGAGGCAGGGGGGGAAGCCCCCCAAACCCCCCAAATTTAATTTAGTGATCTCATCTAAAAGCAGCAAAAATCAACTTGAAAAAGAATCAGGCAAAAGCAATGAAGACAGGAATATTACCTTTTGCACAAGATCATATGCTTATCTCCACCACTAACTGCATCAGTGAATGGATACTAATGAAGAGTTCATCTGTATACAAGAAAAAACATGCTGGGAGCACCACTTATTCATAGTCATTCACATATCATTTGTTGTACGTAAACACAAAATTTAAGGTGCATTGAAATTATAGTGAAACGGGGTGGTGGTGGTGACAACAGGCTGTTGTGATTTTTATCTGCTTTTGAATATTTGTACTCAAAAATCTCTTCAACAATCAAAAGATCCACTTTCATATAGCATGAAAGAAAACTACTACAATCAGGATAGTTTAGAGCTTGGCAGCTTAAAATTATAAAATCTAGTGGTTGTGGATTTAAAACAATTAGAACATTAGCTAAAGCAGAAGTTCTTTTTCAGAAACAAACAAGTCACCATTGTGCTTCAAGTTGCAAAGTTGCAAGTGAACTCCAGGTTGGAAGACACATGCTTGTCTTGCAGTGAGAAGCTGCTGAAGCTTTCCCCAAGTCTGACAGAGCCAATGCCAGCCGGCTCGAAGATGGACCCACTGCTGGTCAAGACCAAGCCCATCAGCAATAGTAGTAGCACCTCTGGGATAACATCATAAACAAGAGGGAAAAAAAACCTGCACAACAGCAGTAGCAATTGCAGCCAGAGAGAGAAGTGAAAAGATGTGAGGAACAATGCTACAGACACCCAGGCCAGTGCAGAAGGAGGGGCAGGAGGTGCTCCAGGCACCAGAGCAGAGATTCCCCTGCAGCCCCTGGAGAAGACCATGGTGAGGCAGGCTGTGCCCCTGCAGCCCAGGGAGGAAGGATGGTGGAGCAGAGATTCCACCTGCAGCCTGTGGAGGACCCCACATTGGAGCAGATGGATGCACCCGAAGGAGGCTGTGACTCTGTGAGAAGTCCGTGCTGGAGCAGGCTCCTAGCAGGACCTGCGGAGCCGTGGAGAGAGAAGCCCACACCAGAGCAGGTTTGCTGGCCGGACTTGTGACCCCGTGGGGGGGACCCATGCTGGAGCAGTCTGCTCCTGAAGGTCTGCACCCTGTGGAAGGGACCCGCGCTGGAGCAGTTCATGAAGACCTGCAGCCCGTGGGAAGGACTCACGTTGAAGTTGGTGGAGGACTGTCTCCCGTGGGAGGGACACCATGCTGGAGCAGGGGCAGAGTGTAAGGAGTCCCTGAGGAGGAAGAAGCAGCAAGAGACAATGTGGGATGAACTGACCACAACCCCCATTCCCCGTCCCCCTGTGCCGCTGAGGGGGGAGCAGGTATAAATAGGGAGTGAAGTTAAGCCTGGCAAGATGGGAAGGGGGTGGTGGTGTTTTGAGATTTGATTTTATTTCTCATTCCTCTACTCTGTTTTGCTTGGTAATAAGTGAGATGAATTTTCTCGCTAAATTCAGTCTCTTTTGCCCATGACAGCAATTGGTGAGTGATCTCTCCCTGCCCCTACATCGACCCAGGAGCCTTTCATTATATCTTCTCTCCCCTGCCCAGCTGAGGAGGGCAGGGACAGAGCGGCTTTGGGGGCACCTGGCCTCCAGCCTGGGTCAGCCCACCACAGGCACTTAATTGCAAAGACCTTTAATCACTTATGATGTTCACTAAACTCTACTGTTTATTTCAACTGTTAGATGCATTCTTGGGTCTTGTCTTTAATTAGACATTAAGCTCTTTGATAAGGAAACTTTTTTGCCATATTGAAGGCTTCTGGCTATTGTTATAAGTTATAAAGATGTAATGTTTGAAACCGTGCTATGGTACTGATTCTTTCCATGAACAAAATTGCCATGGTAAAATATGAGTCTCGAGTTAAATGAAAGTCTCGCCAGATGACTCAGGAAAAAAATTCAAAAACATTAGGAGGCAATTTGATTCATCTCTGGAAACAGGATGTGGTAATACTTTTTATGTTTTTTAATAATGAACAACGCTGTTTCAATGCCAGTCTCCGTAATGACTTTAAAAAAATAAAATCAAGTAATAGCTTCTCTTTCTATTTCAGTCTAGTGGTTTCCATTTAATAAAGAAAAACAGGTATGTTAGATCTCATGTAATGTGAAAACTGTCCTCATAATTAGAAGTATAAATGTTGAGACAAACTTTCTTAACACAAATGCTGCCTGTACTTGTTCTATACTTGCATCCACCACCATCAATATACTGGCAAAATATACATATCCAACAAACTGTGCTTAACTATTGTTGTCAAATAAGTCTAATATTTAAAATAAAAGCTCAATGAAATACCACAGCACTAGGCAACATCATTATTCTTAAACTAAATAGAAGAGTTCTCTGCTGAAAAAAAAAGGTAAGCGAAAGACTAGTATTTACAAAACAGTTGCTATAATCTAATGTGAAGAATCATCCAGATTAAAAATTTATGTTTAAATATTTTTCCATTGATACATAAATAGGAAATGCAGGTGCATGGCCTTTGTTCCAAGCAAACTGTGTCACAAGTGCCAGTAGAGCTTCTCTCCGGGACGCTGACAGCTTCTTGCATGGGAGATTCCCACGGCAGTAAAAGCATGTCTGGATATGTAAGTGACCCGAAAGAGGACCTGAAAAACAGGTCTGGAGAAAAAAGAGAGATGCATCTAAACAGTAAACAACGTTGGCAGGCTTACCAAAGGAAAGGTAATAAAAAAGCTCATAATCCTGATTTTCGTGCTTTGTGCATTTCTCTATCCTTTGAGTCTTCTAAGTTTAATTATAGAATGGGGAGCGGGGGGAAGAGAGGAGAAGGGAAAAAAAGAGGGAAGGCAATGCCCCTGGCAAAGGGCAAGAAGGGTGGGTGAGGGAGGAAAGGAAAGGAAACTACTCCAGGAAGTTATGGAGGACAACAGTTAAAGGTTGGCATATGGGGAAGTTCTGGAATGAAAGAAAACAGGGAAACAAAAATCTAAGGAGAAGATGCTTCAGGGATAAGCAATGAGTTCATCATGAGATTTGAGATTTATATTAGCTTACAAAAAAAATACAGACTTGCAGCACCCAAAAGTCAGTATATGCATAATTGACTTTCCTGTTTCTAATATATCTAGTTACTACTTGTACAAATAGTCTTGTAACATTAAGGGAAATAGAAGTAATTTGGGAGATCTGGACACAGAAGTCTATCATTATTATTTATTTCCAGCAAATCATTATTATTTATTTCCTCTCAAAGGAAAGTAAAAACAAACAAACAAACAACCCCTAAGAAAATAAAGGCTGGCAACAGTATAGGGCATACCATGTCTCAGAAGATTTAAAAGACCTTCCCAAAGTTCAGTTATACCTAGTGGATGGAGGCTGCGAGGGAGCTTCAGAGGTTTCAAATCAAGAAGATGAAACAGCTGTCTCTTGTTTGCAGTAAGCGAGTTGTACGAAACCACGTACATCTAATGACAGGCCTAAATATTGCTCATCAAGAAACTAGAACTGAATGGGCACGTATCGAGACATTTCATCATCCAGCACAGGCAGCAATCACAAAGCAGCAGCACGCTCAGCCCATGCCTAACCTGGCACACGCAGCCAAAGAAGCCACTGCCCAACAGGTAGGGAGGCAACATCTAAGATTAAAGTTTTAACCACACCATATTCTTTCTTTCCACTAACATTCTATTTGTGCCTTTCTAACACTGGAAGAGTAATCTCCGCTTTCCTTCGTAACCCAGGTAGAATGGGGGACATGCTATTTACTCAGACAAAAATTCAGCATTAATTCTTGCAATTTTCTTTGGATTATACCACTTTCTTTGCTACTGAGACTGCATACTAAACCAATTTAAATGTAAGTTTAACACTTACGCCTCTTGTGGTGCTAGATGCGCGTTTCCTATTGCCATCTACTCATAGGTCAAAAAACCCCAACCCAACCAAGCCCAACCCACCAAAACACCAATTTACAGAGCTGAATACCCACTGCTAGAGAGAGATTTTTGTAATGTATAGGAGACATCCCTCTCACCCCCAGTGAACAGAACTAAAAGACAATCAAGTAATGTAAAAATCTCCATCCTGAGCTGGAATTTCATACACGGATGTTAAATGCATTTCATAGTCTATTTGCATCAATTTTTCAACCCATCAAAACACTTCGTAGTTTAGAATAACTCAACTTCTCTGCTTGCACGCTCAGATTCTTTGTAAAAGCAAAATACTTTCAAGACAATTTGCACAACATTTTACAACAAAACAGCACTAAAGTATTTTTTCCCACCGCAAGGTATGTACTGGACCGCAGTAATTCTCTCAGCAATTTTAAAACTTGAAACACACCTTCTGTTGAATGCTATGAGTCAGTTTTAATGACAGTGTTATGTTCTATTGCTCTGTAGCTTATGCAAGAGAATGAATTTGCATTAAGTACTCAACTTTAGAAGCCACCTTCTCTTTTCCATTGTTAATACTGAATAATGGTAAAAAATAGGTTATATTCCCTGCCTCTCTTATTGTTTTAAAAGAATAAATCTAATTAGTTGCCTGTAAAGTAAAATGGACATAAATTTTTTTATTGTCACCTTATGGATATATTGGGTTTTTTTCCAGAAAGACAGTATACAGAAAAAAATACAAAGAGTAATGACAGTTTTCATATTCAGTAAAATTTCAAAATTTTAGTCAAGTGTTACCTGACTAATGTTAAGATTAATGTTATCCTTTACCCTGCTCACAGAAGAATTTACAACAATACCTTTAAATGACTTCATCTGGAAGAAAACTATGAGTTAAATTCACAAGGAGGAGGAGAAAACAGTCCAACATATAATTAAAGGGAGAAAAAAAAGAGGGAGTAAAAATTATCAACTAGTTTATAGATTAACTTTTGAAGACTGACACTACTGTCATTGGGGGGAACATACAATACTTTGCCTTTTTCAAGAAATTCAATAAGAAAAAATGATAATGCAACACCTCTTGCCATCATGAGTCTTCTAGTCCAAATAGTGGCCAATCTAAATATATTTTTCCTTCATTTGCTTTGTCCCCTCGTTCAAAGTCTCCCAACCCCCCCACCTCCCTAGAACAATACATTACACTTACATTGAGGCTTTTTTTTATTATTATTTTTAATTAAAAACAATTATTTTATTCTCTCAGCTTGACAAAATGAGGGTTTGGCCAATTTGTTCCTAGAAATACAACTGCTAAGTTTTGTAGCTGGTTTTCATGCAAACTAATGGCCAAAACCCTCGCAAATACACCCACAAGTAGCTATGCAGGCATACAAAGTTAATATCTTGTTTTTTTCTTTTTTATCTCTACATATATATATACACACACACACACACAGAGAAATGTACGTGTGCATGCAACTACTTCTAATGACAAGGGACAAATTCCTCCTTCCAGAAAATTTATTTTCTTAGAACTTCAACTAAATGATCGCCTTCCTTTATTGAAAATGAATGTGAATAAATTGGATTGCCTCTTCTACTCCCTCCACTTTCTAGAAATGAATCATATGTAAGCCAAAAGCTTCCTCCAAACCAAAACTTACTCTCATTTTAGCACTTCTAAACAGATCCCAAGTTGCCCAAGTAAGAAAAAGATAATTTATTTAATATTTTTAGTATAAGTTCATGAGTTGAACTGTGCAAGAATGAAGAAAGTGTCTGATGAATATCTTCCTCCATGGGTGGAAGATCTGCTATAGAAGGCTAAGCCATTACAGTAATAAATGACACTTTTTCAGTGCAGAAAAAGCACTAAGAAAAGCAAGAGAAAACCAGATTCCACACACACCTGTGAACTGGAGGACTGATACAGATTACTGCTTTCTGAAAGCTGTACATAGAAAACACTTGTAAAATAAAGCAACAATTCAGACCGAAGAAATTATACATTTACAAATCTGTAAAGATAGCAGCTTATGAATTAAGAACTGCACCTGCATGAGGGTAAAACAGATACGCAGATCACACCATGATCTGCTAGAATCTGAATAACAAGTAAGAGATTTGCCCAGCATATTGGAGAGCAATATTCACTTTAATGAAGACAACTGTAAGGAAAACGTTAACTATCTGCAGCACCAAAAGAGGCAATTTCTCAAAATATGAAGTCTGTCATTATTGCCCTGAGATGTGAAAGCAGATTACACTGCCATTTTTATTAATTTGCAATTAAAAACAGAGATGCAAAATCTAATGCCATTTTCATCTTGTTTGGGGGTGTGAGGAGGAGGTATCAGCTCTTTTCCTTATGTAAAAGCAAGCCTTCTCCTTTTTCTTTTTCTTAATTCACTTAGAAGAACTTCTTCTTATAGTACTTGAATCTGCTCCAATAATAAGCTCTCAATTCACTTCAGAAATATATTCTAGCTCTTGAAGTTCAATTAATTGGGGGTGGGGGGGAGGAATCCATCAGCATATTTTCCAACTATTAGAGACTTGTTTCTTGGCAAGCCGAGAACTTGGCCAACTGAGAACTTAAGTAATTTTGTACGCATAGCTCCAGTGGTGGTGAAATGCAATGATCTTCCTTCTAATTCAGCCTATAAGCAGCAGTAGCAGCTAAGCTACAGTAGAAAAAGAACATGGAACGTTGATAACTTCAGGCATTCTGAAAGGCTCCCTAGCACACATTAACACGTACATCCATCACGCAAGAAAAAGGTTAGCGAAATATTTAATCCAAGATTCACAGATATTCATACTGCAAACAAAAATGACTATTTTAAGTCTGCTGAAAGAAGTACTGATGGACTTTTTCTAAATAAGGTTATGTTAATTTGTGTTCAGTATACTGTTTTATTAATAATTAAAAAACAGAATGTCAAATGTCATTATCAGGAAGACAAACATATTTGCACCCAAAAACCTGAAGCAATGTGATCTAGCAATACTTGATTCCGAATGCAGAAGTAAAAGATTTCTTGTCTTCACCCACTTTTTAAATACACTGTGCCATCAAAAAGAGTTTGCATCCTCTTCTTTTGTACGAGAAAAGGGAAATCCCCTCCTGAGACACACTGCACACAGGCAACCTCTCCTCAAAGCTGTTTGTAAACTTGTGCCTACTTCCTCAGCAAACATGCTGAAATGAACGTTTAGTAAAAATAAAAAGGAGAGATAGTAATTAATCCTGTGTCAAGCATTCATTTAAAGTGACAAACCATTAAACTTTCCAAGTTCAAGAATTTAAAAGACTAAAAGTTTAGGCATCATACAACACTTATTTTAGCTGTAACAGAGGTACTGTCAAGTACCCACTACGCAAATGTAATTCATACAAAAATCCAGGGCTAATTTAGTTGATGTTCTTTTAGCAGTTCTTTGCCCAGTTTAAATTTATCCAGCTTAGTTTATGTAAACTGTTCGGATGCAGAATGTGGCAGTTTGCATTTGGCAAGGAAAACATGCTTTTAATACATAAAGCCTGATTTATTTTCATTTCTAATCTAGTTAGTTAAAAATAAGTTTTGTGATGGTAGATTTACACTAAACTAAAAATCAAGATTTTCCCCAATAACATTTATACAATATTTAAAGGTATCAAGAACATTTTGAAGAAAATCTACTGCCGTGAGAAGTCAAATCTGTCTAGTACTGAAAAATATTCTTCATAGTAAGATTATACAAACCACTTAGTAAAAGTCCACAAATCAAAGCCACCACAATATAAAGCGTGAGCCACTGGTGGTGTGTTCCAGGTCATTCACAGGCATAGACCTACAGCATTCACTATCCTCAATAGCAAGGTACCTACTGACAAGAGTAAGGGCCCCAGCACCTATGTCCCACCAAAGTATATGACCATGTTGATCTCGAAACACCATTTCTCCTCACTCAGAGCTTCAAATACAAACAAAAAACCCCCCAAGATTACTTCAGTTTTTATTTTAGATCTAATGCAAGTCAGTTTGAGGGGATAAATTTTTCATCCTCAAAAAAATCTTCTCATAAAGAGTGCTATACCAACTCTGCACACAAATCCACAAGAGACCACTAAGAACTGAAGAGCAAAGCACAGTTGTCTCACTAGAGGCTCTAATGTCTGTTAAACTCCACACAGAAATGAAGCCAAAACCTTGACAAGCCTTCAATTAACACCAACCAATTAACTTTCACATAGCAACTCAAGACAACAGAAAATAAGAGCACAAGGTTCTAGTCCTCTCCATTGCCTTCTTCACTAGACACCCAGGGTCTTGGTCCCAACATAGAATCATAGAATCATAGAATCATCTCGGTTGGAAAAGACCTTTAAGATCATCAAGTCCAACCATCCTACTAGGGCTCTAACCTCCTTATGAAAAAGATATGCTGCAGTAAGGAAAAACAACTTCAGAAACCTAGTTCACATGAGCCATACTATCTTAATGTTCCCCCAAGTAAGTTTCTTTAAAAGCAAAGTACAAACAGAGGTTTTAGATGGTGGGAGTACAACCATAGTAGAGTTTTACAGCACCTTCAGAGGGGTCCAATCTGATCTCATGTCATTAGGGCACAACAGGTAACAATCCACCCTTTCAGTAATGTAGCCACACACATTTGCCCCACAGCAAACCAGGAAAGTCTTTCTAGTTCTGTGCACGTGTAGGTACAAGAAAAGGAAAAAGAGCAGCGAGACCACACCAGAGAAGTGTCAATCTGCCAAGGGTATCTTCACTAGGAGTAAAACAAGTATCTACGCTCATGCTTGTAACCACAATACTGAGCTTCAACAGTTTGCCCAATCTGAAAAGAGCAGAAAACTCAGATAAGAATTTTTTTTTTTTTTTTTACAGCTGGAGGGAAGGAATCAACATTTGCTAAAGTCTTGGCTTCCAGAAAAGCTACACCTACACTGAGCTTCCCTTTCAACAAGTAACTTAGATAAGCGTGCTTTTCAACACTTAGAGGTTATTTGGCATCACCATGTAAAACAGCTACACCCAAACGTACTACCTTAATTAGAAGTGCTCACCTTTATAACATGTAATTTAATTCACTGGAAAGCACTCACCAATTTACTAACCAGCTTCTAAACACTCATAATTGAAGTTGCAAGTATCAGCTTTCATATAGTAAACTCTTGACACCACATAACTTATCAGACAGTAGAAGCAAAGATGCAAAAAGCTCTAGATACATCAACCAAGTGTTAGCAGCCAGAAATGCACCACTTGTATATATACAGTATGTACTTTTATAGACACACATATATATTTATAAAAATATAGACATTCTATATAGTATTCATAGTTATAAGGAAAAATAACAGAGAAAATGTGAACAAGCATTTGTCTTTGAGAGTGTCTGGATGGCATACCAATAACTGTACCCAGCCTGTGAAAAAAAACCTGGTTTCCAGAAGTGAGCAGCAGAGCTATGAAGGAGGGGCACCAGATTAGAATCACAGAATAATTCTGGCTGGAAGGGACCAGAGGCCTCCTCTTGTTCAAAGCAGGACAAAGGCATTCAATGAAGTTGCTCAGGATTTAGTCTATAATTCTTACTAGGATTGCAGAGCATTTCTAACAAGACAAGCTAGGACAACATGGTGACAGAATTGCTTTGACTGCAGTATCTGAAGCAAAAAAAAATAATCTTGTATCACTTTTACAGCAAAATCAGTAGCTACAAGAAAACAATCCACATAAAACCCAAACCAAATTGACAAATTTAAGAGTGCAAGGATGAGCAGATAATTATTCGACAGTGTCAAGGGAGCTTCTGTACTGAACACTCTTGTATTCACACACATTTAATGAAAAACTCATTCAACTGCCTAAAGTTTGCTGGTTTTTTTGTTGTTTAGTTTTTTTTAATTGTTGGCACTATCGCCCAATATCACACCAACCTATGCCTATGCTAAGAAAACGGAGGTACTTTCACAGACTTCAAAGTTTCATTGCATCTCCTCCTCTTAAAAGCTTCTCTAATGGCACCCAATTAGTCTTGATAAATCTCTAAAGGAGAATCAAGTTTTTCTTCTCTGCAGTGAACTGAAATGGAATCTCATCTGTTTTCTTTAGTGCCATTCTGGCTGATTAGCTTCTTTTTTGCACTCAGGTAAGACCTCAGCAGTCAGATGGGAACCCCTCCAAGCCTGCAAATCAAGATGTAGAAAGGAAAGCTGCTTGTCAATCCCCAAAACTACTATTCTAAAAAGCCTTGTGCTTATTTGGTTCTCCTGTTTAAATGAGTTCAGTACACAACAATCATTTTCCTGAAGGAGAAGCTAGGGCCCAGATGAGCTGAATAAGCAAACAAGATCAATTGAGATTGTGGGGTGCTTTCTCAGGTGCTCCCCCATCGCTAGCAATTTTTCCACAGAACTCGCAGCTCAATCCATCTGAATAAGCCACAACACAAATGGATAACTGCAAATTTCACGCACAAGATTTGATAAAGCCTGTACTTTCTCCAGGCCCAAGATAAATAATCTGCCTTTAGTACTTTCATGTTGTTCAATCCAAAAAAGTAACATTTTCTAAGGTAATATTTTTTGTCTACTTAAAAGAACTTTTAAGAATTGTGCTTTAAAATTACTTCATTAGTAGCCAGAACAATTACTGTAATGAGGGACTACAGTCAACTAAATTAAATAGGTACAGTAAGCAAAAGGCATTGACAAAGTTTCTTTTCAAGAGAACAGATGATATTTTTCAAGACATATGGTATTTATTTTTAGACATTAGTCATAAAATAGGTAGTATCATTGTATTTTTCTTGAAAATAGCACAGTATTTTATGTTGACGTGCTTTGCTGATATTAATTTTGTACAGCTTAACATTTATTTTTGCTGTTACAAAAGGCCTGACTGTATTTTCAAAATCATTAACAGACTGTACGTGGAAAGAAGTATTCAGTACACATACTGGTAAGCAGGGCACCTTGAAGAACAAGTCTTCACAAAGAAGCAATACTGAATTCAAAGAGAGAAGGGGAAAAAAAAGCCATATGCAAACACATGCTGGTTTTTAAGTATCTGTTATCTTTTCAATCAAGTCTCCCAAAAAAATCTCATTATACATGAAACAGCAACAGATAACTGGCTTTGGATTGCTGTAATGACTGTCAGGCCAGTACAGTGCAGGAAAAAAGGCATAAAATATCATCAGTAACAGATTCCATCTGGACTTTAATATATCCTTGTTGACTTTATCTAAGCAAAAAGTGTTCTAAGACCTTACAATTTTTAATATTCCCATTTTTTATATGAGAAAACATATGAAGGAACCATTCTATGATCCCCTACTGATTACTGCCCTCAGATTTCAGTTTATGTGGGTTTTGATTCAAATCTACACATTACTCTTCCAGTCATTTCAAGGATATTTCAAAGTTTATTTATTAGAATTCATTAGTGTTAACTCTCAGTTAATGTAATGTAGAATCTTCAGGTGATGTTGAAGTATTGTCTATGTAAATTAGGTATAATTAATTTTCATATCTTCACCTTTGTTATTTCCCCTCTTTTTTCCCTAACATACTTTCCAATTAAAGTTCTGTGGGGTCTACTATATGAAAACTACTATGTAGCATCAAAAATAACCCATAGAACTACACTATCTAGTCCTTCAAGGAAAAAAAAAAAATCCCCACCTAAAAAGCCCTCATCTCCGTTCAAAGAAGAAAATCTAACAAAAATTTATGAACCTTAACAGACACAGAAAACTGAGTTTGTTGGTTTGTAAAAGCAGCACTTGCAGTGGTCAGCCTGCTCAGGGAGAAGATAACAGAAGTTGGCCAAGGCCTTATCATTAAAAAACAATCTCTACCATGGTAAGCTCAGCATGTGTTTGAAAGAGTAAAACAACCTAATATTATTTTATGGTGTTTGAGCAGGGATTTGGTTTTCCTTAGATAAGCATTACAGAAGCCTGTAGAATACACTAGGCTTTTTTGAGTTTATAGAAGGTCACAGAATTGAAACCCAAAACTAATAAAAATAAAAGTGTCCACAAATATTTGCAAGACAATAGTAAAATGTTTTAGGATACAATCAGATACTCAATTCTAGCTTCTACTGATCCATACAAAATTGTCAGCAAATCCAAGTATCCATAGCTGATTGCAAATCCCTGTTTCTACCACTTCTACCACTCTTGGCTCACAGCACAGTAGTTCTAGTTTAATTTTTTACACTATTTTATTTAATATATACAGGATTATTCAAAAAAAGGAAGAAATCCTCACACACTTATTAGGCTTTATTCTTTGAAATTAGATAGTATTTCCAAAAATCTTTGCAATAAACCTACTATATATATATAATTTATTTTATTTTATTTTTAGCAGCTCGAGGATTTTACACAATGAAGATAGAGAGCAGATTTCTCTCCCCCCTCTCAAAGTTCTGCTCTCCCTTTAGGCCACCACCACAGTAGGCTCAAGAGGACACTCAGGAACAGCTTTGCCATCTGGATCCCACATTGCCAGATTAATAATGCTCTTTCATACAATGACTCCAAGCAAAGAGACCAAAACTGTCACAGAATCCTGCAACTCTTTTCTCTTGCTAGATGAAAATCCCAGCCTCATGTCACCAAATCACAATTCAGATCAAACTACCTAGAATACATAGATTCTCACACACCTCCTCTTAAGCCAGCCTAGGTTAACATCTAATATTTCAACACTAAAATTCATTCAACGGTGTCTAACTCTGTATCTAAGAAAAGCGATTAAGTTTCCACTGTATCATTAACAAATTAGCAGCATGACATTTTTTTCAGTAGCATGACAACTGCAATTGTAAAAATCATAACCGTTGTTTAAAAAAAAAAAAATTGAATGTTTGTGTTCCAACGCAACACTGGTTAGCTTGAATAAAAATTGAGAAAGACAGAACTACTTTTAAAGAGCAGTAAATGCACTTAGATTAACAGCTACAAATGTGTTTGCCATGTCACATACTTAAACCTGGGCATATCATTACCCTGTACTGTTTAATTTAATGCCTACTGATACTAAATATAGATCATTAAGGTACAGTGATGAGGGAACTGGAGCAAGCAAAAAAGAAAACGTAACAGCTGACCATCATCCCCATAAATCTGTACAAGAATACATGTCTACAAGGTAACTGTCGTGAAGATGCAGTATCCATCCCTCCCCTCCTAGTGTAAGGAATAGTATTATTCTAGTACTTGAGGTAGAATATGCTTATGTTAAATTCAATATTTAAGACTCATAGGATGATATAAATACACTGAAGCATTATGAATCATCCTGAGAAAATAGATTTTGTTTTCTTAAAGGCCCTACAGCATTCAAAACACTGGAAGCTTATCTTTTCTTCATTTATGGTGAATTGTTTAAATATTTGAAAAACCTGTATTGGGACCCCCCCACCCATTCGGTTTAAGAAAAGAAAAATTAAAAAAAATCCCAATACAAGCAAACTATTCAGAAGAGCCAAATTTCCTGGAAGACATCTAAGAAAAATTAAATTATCTTCACCCTCCCACTAATTAACTATACCTTCTAATAAACAAAGGAAGTTCGCACAAATAAGCTGGTGACATGGCCAGGAAGTTTCTGGAATTAAGTTCAAGAAGCTCTAGCACATGACAAACAACTCAATTTAATTATTTCCAAATGGACTGCACTGAAACTCCATAAAACACTGTCAAAAAATAAATAAAAATCTGTACAGCATGGAAAAACCTTTCTGTCATTCCTCTATCTAGGTTTCCACCTTGATAGATTAAGCAGGTTTTTTCCAAGCATGTACACCACTTATGGCTGCAACTGATTTCAAGAAGTGTGAAAACAAAGTACTGAAGTACTAAACAAAGTGCTAAAAACTAAGATATCTAAAATAAAACACTAAAAAAAAAATTAAACTTTGTGCCCACTCAAGTCTGGTCAAACAGGAGCACCCACCCTTCCAAGTATAACACAAAATCAGAGAACTGTACCAAGTGCTCATACCATACAGCGATCAAGATGCTCAAAGCCCATGAGAAAGCAAACAACTCTGCTTTCCTATCAGTGTTCAAACACTGTAAATACTGTTTTTTTTACGATTTTGTTCACTCTGTACAATGTGCAACGCTCATTTAATAATCAATTGTTCAATATTTTATTTTTTAAACTCCTGTTCAGTGTGGGTATGCAACCATGTGATTATTGAAAAGCAAACATAGTAGGCCACAAATTAAGAAGCCACAAGCATCTTAATTTTCTCATTTCTTAACTTAATGCTCTATGCTGCTACTCTAAGATTTTAATAATTTGTTTATGTGCACATGTGCGTACCTCTATGTAAGTTCTCCAGATGGTGTGCACAAACTTGAAGACCAGATTAAGTCATTTTGCATGTTGCTTGTAGACAGTCCACAAGCCTGACCCAGACATATCATTGTCATTCAGGCAATCATTGCTCCCACTGAAAAGTGAACTTTCACAAGTAGCTTTTCAGCGGTGCCAGCAGCAGGACCACAGGCAATGGGCACAAACTGAAAAACAGGAGGTTTTTTTCCACATCTGGAAACACTTTTTCGCTGTGAGGGTGACTGAGCCCCAACATAGGCTGGCCAGGGAGATTGCAGACTGTCCATTCCTGAAGGTACTTAAAAGCCACCTGGGCATGGTCTTGAGCAACTGACTCTAGGTGGCCCTGCTTCAGCAAAGGAGTTGAACCATATGACCTCCAGAGGTCCCTGGCAACCTCAACCAGTCTGTGATTCTGTGAAAAAACAGCTCTGGAAAGGGATAAGAGACATACCTTGCCACTGGGCTTCACAGCAGAGCAAGACCGAAGAGAGTCCTTTCCAAAATCTTGCATTCCAGCAGGCTCTAATTACTACCCTTTCCTCCCAAGTTTGTTCTCTTCTATCCCATTCTCAATAGCCTATGTCTACCTTGTCCTCAAATACCCTATTCTTGTTTGCCTCCCCACAGTTATCCTACACCTTAAGCCCTCTCTCCATAGCAAGTTAGATCAATTTTCTACTCTCCTCAGGCTTTTCATCTTTGGATCCAGGCAACTGCTAAATTCCAAGCAACAATAAACACAAACAGGATTTTTATTTTTTTATATATACATATTTATATGTTTAAGTGTATGAAACCTGGCAAAGTTTTTACCATTGTTTGTGAAAACATGACCAAATGCATGACCATGAAAAGGTGACCCCTCCATTCCTTGTTAAATATTGTGACAGCACTGAAGGCGTTTAAAAGAATCCTTTTAATTTTTTTCTTCTGAAGTAGCTTCTTTCTCAACAATTAACTGTTTTGGCTTGAATTAAATAAGAGTTAGAACCAAACCACATGCAAATCCATAAAATAATCGGGCTGAGGCAGTCATCCAGTATAGGGAGGGTGGAGAGAAGAAAAAAATAAAAGTCAGCCCAGATACATTTGGCAAAAGTTATAAGCAATTTAAAAGCTGGGTTTTAAAGGGGAAGCTTTGGGAATCTTGATTATAGATAGTAGTTCCAGACCTGTCTACTAAAGAAAAAAAAAACAAAACAACAACAAAAAAAACCAAACACACAAACCAACCCACAAATCTCCCCCAAAACCTAGTAAGATCAGATGTTTCTTCTTTCTGTGCATTTGGTAAAGCAGCATGGTTTTGGGGGTTTTTTTTGTAAGTTTAGAAACTCCCATATATATATCAACATCTATTCTAACTAACAGATCTCACATTTGATCTCCAAATTTGTATATATCACAAGCTTTGAGTACTGTTACAGTATTCAATTATCACATTTACAAGTGTCAGGCTGACAACCATGATATAGATGACAGCTTTGCTCCATTTAGAGCAGAGGTCTCAGACAAAGAGAAAGGGATGGATTCAGTATGAAGTATATAGTGCAGAACAGGTGGTTGCCTTGCTCTTAGTGACAAATAAAACTGACACTGCAAGATAAACAAAAGACTGCTTTAAATGTATATTCTTTCATCTTTAAAATAAAGTTCTTAAAATGAGCTTAAGGATTGCAAATAATAAACAGAGCAGCCAGCAATCTCAAAAAAGTAAAGACCTAAAAAACCCCACACTTTGCACAAACACTAAACCAGGATCTGGGTTTTTTGGTTGGGTTTTTATTGTTGTTGGTTTTTTAATTCCTTAAACTGTCTTATGTTCTGCTGTAAGTTTAAAACCATATCAAGAAGCCTCTAGCAGTTACCTAAGCATTTCTTTTCTGCGTAATACTGCTTCTTCAGAAGTTTCACTTTGTGAAGTGAAACAAAACAGGGGTTAAAACAAAAGAGCAGTTCATGCAAAATCACGGATACACTAAACTACTGCTAGATCTAATAAAGGGGAGAGACCTGCAATCCAGAACAGATGAGTTGCTGCTGGTGAAACAGGAAAGGCTGAAATAAAGGAGAACAGTAACAAAACAAAAGCTCAATACAACAGAAAAAAGGAAAGGATAATGGGCTACAAAATGAAAGGCAGTTACCCAATGAAAGTGTTTCAAATGATACATACCGGGTGTTCTGAAGTACTGCAATTCATTAGATATTGCATGAGTATAATTTCCTTACCACAAAACTTAGATCACCAAACTGATACAGACTTAAAACAGATGTGAATGTAATTTAAGTTGAAGACTGCCAGTTGCTTACTCAGTAGGATGTTTTCAGGATTACCTGAAGGGAACAGAAGTTTCATTAGTAAAACTGGCATTTTCTACAATGGTAACTGGGATAAAACCCCAGCTGAAACCCTAGCCTTTTATATTCATTTTTATCACAGTTTCTTATTATTTGGGCTTTCTAAAATGTTTTATGTGAATTTTTTTTTCCTGTCATGAGAAAAATAAAAATTTGCAGCTTGAGAAGAAACACATTAAGTGTTTAATATTGTTTTGTTCTAAGTCAAGACTCAGCATATTCTCACAGAGCCTTCAATACGCATTTCTGGGTGATGCTATTTTATCATTTCACTACCATAAAAAGCAATAACAAATTTGGCTTCCTGGATTAACACTGCAGATTAATATTGATAATTGGATTTATATAACTGCCAAGAAAATGTGATTTAATGTTTATTCACAAAACTTATTTCTCTCAAGGCTTAGCATCACTCACTGTATCCACATGGTCAGTAGGAACCACATAATAGTATCGCTACAGTAAATGAACAAGTTACAAAGAAATGCTTAGTTGTGACAACATGTTTTCCTAATAAAATGTAGAAATTCTACTTGTAATTATAAAGCTTAAAGTTATCAGATTCAGTTTTGGAATTACCTTTGTGTTCCTAGGAAGAGTAAAATGTTACACAACCAATTAAAGAACAGTGTTTGGGACCAGTGTCCTCAGCAGTTAAATGCTGTTTAAATATAGATCATGGAACCTGTTTTATAGCTTCATTAAACTGAAAATGGAAGCCTTGGAGAAAAGCAAAAGATACTTGATCATATACACCAGTTAATTACTAGCAATATTGTTTACCACAAACTCACATTTCAGCAAAATCCTGAGTTTCATTTGTACCTCTGAGTTGTACTGCAGCAATCTCTCTCTCAGTTCCTATCTCCTTGGGCCCCTACAATTTGGTAGGGCAAATCAGTTTGCATCAGAGCACACAAGAACGGCAGTAAGCCTGCATTCCATTATTAGTTTTTATATTTATTAGTTTTTATAGAAGATCCTTCAGCATTCCTATTTTTTCTCTACACTGCTTTATCCTGAAAAAAAAAAAAAACACCAAACAAACTGAGGGATCCCAATCATCACCTATCTTCTTCACAATAACTACAAATTGTTCTGCTCCGGCATGATGCTTGCCTTTAAAACTCAGTATTTCAGAATAGTCAATCATCTCATTACTTTCAGTACTGTACATACTCATTTTACAGGCCAAACTATAAACTTCTGAGAGAAGACACTAAGATATCGTTAACTTTGATATCACTCATTTTAAGAAACCAAACCACTGTTAAAAGGCTTATGTCTCTAGTACAGTTTGTCTATACAGAGCAATAACAATGTATTAAATCTATTATAAAGTCCAAACACTGTTGCATACTATGTGTTCCACAAAAATTATGTCCCTGCAGGAATTCTAGCAGAGCCTCACATAAGTTCAATTTATTGCTTCTATGTATATTAAGCACTTTCGCTTTATTAAATCCCCTTTTCCCTATGATCCAGTTCCATACAACTTTAACCTCTAATTTAGGGATTACACAGCAGAACATTGCAAGAATAAAGGGACATCTAAACAGATTCGCAATGCCACATTGCAATCAAAACATGAGGAGTTACTTCTTTCTATGTACCAACAGCAACAACTGATAAACAGAGTATTGTTTTAATCTATACTATCCCACAATAACAGCAATCATTGGAAATACACTGTGGTTTGTAGAGACAAACAGAACGTCTTGCAAGTTAGCCTCAGTAATAACAAGCAAATTGGAACAAAGTATAGAAGTTCTTGGACCGATTGCTGTAGCAATAGGAGGAAATCATTTAAAAACTCTCATTCAACTGAGTGTGAAGAATTTTTTCTCATGTTACATTCACGCTACTTGGTTTGTGTGCATTTAGGAGGTACAATAGAAGTGGCTGAGAAAGTCAACTGGTAAAAAAGACTTACAAACTTCACAATTCCAGCAACGGCTGGAAAGTCCTGTGATAAAAGACAAGACACTTGCAGAAGGCTACTGAGGTTACTTAGTTACTCAGACAAGCATCACCAGCACCTGCAAACTAAGGATACTCCATAAGCTCAAACACTAGCAAGTATTAATTAGCCAATTTCACATGGGCGGAATAACACTAGGGCTGGCTACTGTCCTCTGCCCCTTGCTGTTTTCACAACAGTAGAATCGTGCCGGCAAGACGTGGAAAATCCTGACAGCTTCAGATTAATGAGGGTTCCCAAATTCCCCTTTTCTTCTAAGCTTGTAAATTGAGAAAAGGTATTTCTTCACTCTGTTCCACAACCTACCTGATCACCATGGCAATCTCACCAAAAATAACATTGCTTGTTCATGACTAGAATCTTTAGCAACTCACACCTCTGACATGAAAATTCAGCATGAAGAGCGTGCTGCCACGGACTAACCCATTCGCTCTCCTCATCGTGATCATATCAGTAAGATTGTGATGTTCCTCTTGTCATTTTGTTAATTCAGAAGCTTCATCCATGGAAACAGAAAACAAGCAGAGTTTACCAATGAATTAGAGAGGAACTGCTTAAGAGATAATTAACCAGCTGCAGGTTGAACATGTATTCTGAGATGGAAAAGGCTGTGGTAGTGTCTCCTGATCAGATTACAAGCTGCTGAGCAACGTTGTTTGTAACTGCAATAAGCAACATCTGTGAGCCTCACTGATGGCTGAGAGAGAGAAAAAAAAAAAAATGCTCAGACATGCAAAGCACTTTCAGAATACAAGCAAAATTAACAGAGTTCATCTCACAAGTTGGAGAACATAACCTTTTTTTCTTTAAATTTGAAAACCAAATGAAGTGTAGCAAGCAGTTCAGTGACATATAGATGCAGATAGCTTTTCAAGGTCATTTGGAGGGAGTTACGGGATTTTGTGCAGTATTCATATGCTATTTTCATTAATATGATCAAATGAATCTTGAACTTTCACTTATGAAAATACCTCTTCTTAGTAAAAGTTCATAAACACAATAATGATATTTTATTTATTATTAAACAAAATTTCTCAAAGAATTAAAGAAGTCAAAGTTTTGAATCAAAAACCTAAGAGGCAGTATGAATTGCAACTACGCAAGCCCTCAACTTGAGATGGTGCAACAGGAACTCCGGGAACGCTCGAGTCTTCAGGGTGGTTTTATGAGTCAACAGGCATTGCTACTCTCCATATCCTACACTAGGGTGCCAAGGCCTTTGGACAGGCGACCAAAGGGAGATCTTATCAATGTTTAAGTGTCTGATAGGACGGTGTAAAGAAGATGAAGCCAGATTCTTCTCAGAGGTGTCCCCAAAAGGACAAGCAGCAGTGGGCATGCATTGACACAAAGGAAGTTCTGCATGAGCATAAGAAAACACTGTCACGGTGAGGAGTGCACGGGAGCAGGCTGCTCCTGTTGCACGACTGGACATGGTCCTTGGGCAACCCGCTTGACATGACCCAGCTTGAGAAAGAGGTTTGGATTTCCAGAGGTACCTTCCAGCCTCAACTACTCCTTTGACACTTTTGGAGTTATCTCAAACTATAGCGCATGATGTGTCTGAGGGTATTACAGCACAACAGGAAGGCAATTCCCAAATTCCACAGGAATGCAAAACTTCACGTTATCCCTTGTTATCCCTTTCTTTTTCTATAGTGTCCCCGTCCGTGGTTAACTCCTACATTTTAATTTGCCATAATCCTCCTTAGCCCTGAGATATTCCTTTGCCTCTGCCCACAGTTCAAGGCAGCTAGCAGTTTTCTAAACATTGTTATCCACAGTCCCTTCAGATGTGCCTAAATTAAGATAGTTCTTTAGTATCACTAATCTTGGCTCAGATGCCTGTTCTGTCAAAGGTGGATTGCCTGTTTTGTCTTTCAATGCAAAGTGAAATGTCTTATAAATTTTCAGGTAACATCTTTATAGCTTCCTATTAAAAAAAAAAAAAAAAAAAAGCTTTGCTTCTTTATTCTCCATATCTTCTACATTAAACTAATTCATTATGTTATGTAGTAGAGGGCAGTTGATACTGCTGTGCATACCACAACAGAAACAGTTACTTTGACAAAAAAATTCACAAATGCCTGTGAATTTCAGGGATGGATCAGCAATTGCAACTTTTGTTTTGAAATAGTTTCAATGATCCATCACCAAAATGCTAATAAAACTAAGGCAATAGATTATTCATTTACAATCCCTATCAGGGGCCCCCAGGAATGGAATGATTTCACTGGGCTAACTTCCTAAACTGGAAGAAGCAATAGGAGCTGTGCCATCTTCCTTCAGCACCGTAAAACAAGAAAGAGGTACAAGATGAACTTTAACTTCCCTTGAAGATGCCGCACACAGCCTGAAATGACTCTTCAAGACATTCTAGGTTACCAGTGTTTGCCTCACCAGTGGATTATCCCCTCTTTGTGATTTTATTTGTATAGGAAATTACTTATTAGTTGCTTAAATTCTCTACTTTGTATTACAAAGAGAAGACTGTCAAGTCTAAAAAGTGATGACAGAACACTGTGGCATGTAACTCAGAGAACACTATGATATAATGCTATAAAATCTCAGACCTACAAGCAGGACATTGATCAAACCACAAACCAAGCATGTAAAAATGCATCGCTGTCTCAGATTCTCCTTAAGATTTTAGTCTTTTTGATTTGCTGTGGAGATGCAGAAAGACGGGGAAAAGTTTACGACTTAAAACACCACAGAGGAGAAAAGGTTTCAGTGAGAAGTTACTGAAAGAGACCAGACTATGTATTTTCATTCCCACAAGAACAGCAGGGTTCTGCCTTTCCATTGCTTGCTTAAGTCTAAGCATACTCACGATTTCTCTGGAGTCTATCAGCGCTGACTAAGGAATAGTTTTCAAATTAGAAAGGATAGTCTCCTATAATCAAGGAAGGATGAATGGCTTCTATTCTCTCTCCTACTCACCACACTGACTAAGCTAGGAATCCAGAGAAAACTCTTAGCTTACAAGGTCCCTTCTCTCCAATATCCCTTTCCCCTTTCAGCATATGGGGACAGCCAGCCTGGCACTCAGTAAAAGACATAGCTCTAAGAGATCAGATTTTAAGTTTCTTAACTCTATTTTGAAACTGATGCCTGCACAATTTGCCTTTTACAATTAGGCTGCCAAGGCACAATTCGAAGGCTACCAAATCACATCCATGTATCAAAGAACTGCTTAACATCTCTTCCCCACAGTGGGGCAGTAAGAGGGGGAAAAGCTCAAGTAAGCATGTCCATTCATAGGCATCACATGCCTATTACAACATTTAACTCTACATCAAATAAAACAATATAAACCAGGAGAGAGAGATACTATTTGTGGTCCTTTTCCCAAGTACATAGTTTGAGTATAACTGGTATTGAAACTATCACCTCTGACCTACTTAAAGTTCTTTCATCACAATGATTTAATCCATCATAATGGATTAAAAAAAAAATTATGTCTCTCTGAGATCCTGAAATTTTCAGTAGCCTCAAATTCCCCCATCCTGTTCACAATAAAATGTGTTCTATTGATGACAGATAGGATGGTGTTAGAGAAATTATTTTAGTGCACCCTGTCCTGATACAATACAGAATCATGCAAGAGCAGGTAGAGGCACCAGTAAAGACCTCTTCACATGATCATCTGCCCACAATTTATTAATCTATCCAAAACATGGGGCTTTATTCCATGCAGTTATGCAGATGCAAAAAAAAAAAACAAAAAAAAACAACTCATTTAAGAGCTAAACAACTTCAGTTAGTGAATTCCTTATCTAGAATTGCTTGAGGAATTTTCTGAAGGTAGATACACTACTTCTCACCATTAGAAAATGGAGAATGTCTTGCTATCACACTCAATCATTCAAATATCTGGAAGAGATGAGCACAAACACCCAGATCTTCCCATTTAAAACAGAACTGTCATAAAACCAGTAATTCACACAGTGAACAGCCAGGAATAAGACTTGCAGCTTAAACAAAGGTTAAGATTGTTACTTCCAAATAACTTGATGGGAGAAAAAAAAGAAAAAAAAAAAAAAAAAGACAAGCCACCAACCAAAATGCCTATTTATTGCCCACTTTCTGGTTAATGAGCAGGGAAGGTACTGTTACTTTTTCAACCTCTATTTGTTCTAGTACTGGTTCTTCCACCTTCCTCGAGTCACCTTGTGCCTTACACAACTCAAAAGGTTTCATCATGGCTACCAATTCAGATTTTAAATGAAGAAAGCAAAATTCCTCTCTGTAACACTGAAAAAGTACCTGCTAAATACAGAATCAGACTGTGGACCCAACATCCAGTCAATGCATCTAGGTTACCAAATTTTTCTTTTAAAAATCCCTCCCCAGCTCCCCCAGTCAAGAAAGAATACAGGCAGCATCTTCAAAAAAAAAAGTGTTATGCATTTTTCATAAGCATAGGATCTGTACCTTTAAAAGAAGAGGTGGAGGTTAGGTATCTTTAGATGCTCCTAAAGTTTATTTTTGTAAACGAAGAGTAGATCGTTAACACTGGTAAGACCTGCAGACCATAGGTATTTCAAAGATTTGTGGAGCTGATAACATATTATCAATCTATATGGAGTATTGTCACCTGCCTAAAACATGGATCTTTACTAAGAGCCAATCTTTCAAGAACATTAAAATAGTTACACTTGTTTGACCACAGGTCTACCAAACCCAGCATCTGGTTTCTGAGAACAGCCAGAAGGGAAGCAGTATAGCAGAAGTATATTCCCCAGAAGGGAACAGAGTATAGCACAGGAATGCTACAAGCATGTAAAAACAACCCCAAATATTCTCCCAAAGACTCTGCCCCATACAGACACACCCTCCCAACCATTCTCTGTCCTCATTGTGTTCAAATCAGATAATCTCTTCCTCAGATCCAGATTTCATTACAGCCCTGTTTTGTGCACTTTGGTAAAACAATACGTATTTAACAAAACACAGCCTAAAAGCTAGGAAAGGCATAATTTCATGCCATATTGACAATAAGACAAGAAAAATAATTTAATACAAGAATAATTTTCCAAATGTGGATTAGCAAGTAAAGATTAGTTTAGCTCAAACTTGACATTATCATCCGTACACACAAAAATTACTGGATGAAGTTTTATAAACTGGTTTGTAGCAGATTAAGGCAGTTGACTACAGCAGTTACTCCAGGACTTAAAATGTATTAGCCTTAACTTGGGGGAAAAAGAATATATCTCTAAGGAAGAGAACAAGCTAAAAACCAAACTGCCTTAGCTAACCAAGAGTTACAACAGTTAATTCAAAAGAACTGAGTAATAATTCAACTATATGTTCAATATATTTTTTTCTAAAAATGTCACATTCATTATTAAAAGGCCACAAAGCATATAGCTTGTTTGAAAATCATAAACTGGTTACACCCAAATGTCAGCAAAAAAGGTTAGGATCCCAGAGAAACTAACAAAGGGCTATAGGATTTTTTACCTACAATAGCTCACATGAAGTGCAGAACAATTAGAGCACTCCAGTTCTACCATGTCTTCAGATTGCTTTCACTGAATATTGAAGCACTAAGTGGTACGCATCTGAAAGAACTTAGAAATTTCAAAAGTTAAAGTTATAGCTGCAGTCACAGTTTATCTGTGTTCTTATGACTGCATCTAGTCAAGAGTGTTTATTCTCATTTTACCAGTCAGTGTAGCAATTCAGCTATACTGATGAATTGAAACTTTTACTCCAAAAAGAGAGCTGAACAGGGCAGGGAGAGAAGGGAAAAGAGCACACTTACTGCATACTTTTGTAGAATAGTGTCTCAAGTAAAAAAGAATTCCCTTTCTTCCTCTCAGTTGTTCCAAAATGCAACAAATTTCAGTATTGTGAAATTCTCATTTAAGTTTAGTAACTGAAACAAAACACTTCTTATCTGCTTATGCCTTCAAAGAATTCTTTTGCCTCTTTGGTTTTTGCAGATTTGTAACATCCAAGCAACAGTAACTACCTTTTGAGCTTTGTCCTTTGAAACACACTACTGTTAGACTGATCTGACAGCTATTAAGTGTAATATTCTGTTTAAATAAGGAACCCTGACCCCTAAATTCAAGTTACTACACAGCAGCAGTCCTATTTGCTCTTCTTTGCCTCTCCATTTATTTTATGAGTTTAAATGGAATTAGAATGGAAATTGAATAGGGTGTGTTTTCAGTATTTTGAGAAGTTTAGATCATTCGATTCATTCATCTCAACACTCTAAGAGTTGTAATTAAATTGCTTTCATTTCTATTTTTAGAAATACAGTGGTTTATATTTAGAAACTGTATGCAAAACATATGAAAGTCTTCCTGAAAAGGAAGAGACACTTACTCTTTCTGGTTTAAAAGCAAGTCTTTGTTTAACTGATACCAAAACATAGAACAATATAGAGTTACCACTCGCAGTATTTTCTGATCTCCTTCAATGTATTTCCATTGATTAGCACACAAACACATGACATTAACAACAGAATCCTTTACTCACCACCAAATAAACTATCTATGCCTTGTAAAAAATTTATCTGAAACAATACACATTTTCTTTACTATATCTTGTATCTGCCATAAATAGGCAGAGTGAACAAGTATTATACAGACTCAGTTGTAGAAAAACATTGATAAAGCGCTATTACTGAAGACACTGTCACATGATCTTATGCTGTAAAGCAAACCCTATAGGCAGTAACAGTGAATTTTTATTCTCAGGCAAGTAATAGAAAGGAAGAGTTCATATGCGTATGAGTTCCAGTGATGAAATACACCTTGATAAAAAACAAAATTAAAAAATTTAACGGCTGCTGATAGTAGTCTCATCAATACAACCATGCATTAGTATGTTAGCCACAGGGAAGTGCAACAGAACAACAGTAGAGCTTCCATATGTAGATCACTAAAAGCAGAACTTGCTACACCTAATACCCACTAGCAGAGCCTATTAGTGTCAATTTTACATATATGTATCAGTCTTGTAGAGGTGAATGAATTCTTGCGTGTCCCTTCTTTCAGAGTAACTGATCAATGCATTATTGTCTCATCTGAAACAAGAAAATGAGCATCAGCTTTTCCAGTTAATTTGGGACAGACTTCCTATGCACAAAATATGATTTACTATTACAACACCTTGCATCATTCTGTATTTTCTGTGACACCTGACAGCAAATAAGACTTTGGGGAATAGTTCTCGTTCAGTATTACTGTTGCCATTACGGATAAGCTATCCTTTGGATAATCATACTTGGGGAAGAAAAGTGGGCAACCTAAAACAAAACCAAAAAAGATTTAAAACCCACATACCATACAAAAGACTTCTTCCCTTAAGAAGATCATCTTGCATTTATAAACTATACACATAGTATTTCTGTATCATACAAGCGGACTATTTGTAAGAACATAATAATTTAATTTTATACTGGTTATTACAAACTTCAACGCAATTCTGTTTTAGAGTAAAAAAACCCAACGAGGTAGGCTTCACTTCAGAGTGACAGAGAACTTCAAACTTCAGAGAAACATAAATGTATTGAATCAAGTTTACACATATATTTTTGACTCTAGTGAAAATGAATGTATGTGCAGTGCAGAATGACATTTTTGTCTATTTCAACTTGACACAGCACACAACTGGCATCTAAGCATGAAGTTCTTAAATTTTTTTTTGCGAAAATAAACACAGAAACGTTGAGCTTGATATTTTACCAGGGTTTTTTCCCAACCAAGACTTTTTTTTTTTTTTTAATCCTCTCCCTAATTTACTGCAACATTTGCAGAAGTCCCCAAAACACTTCAGAACCATAGAAGCCTACCAAACAGAATAACCCGTGCTGGAAAATTCAAGAACTAGAGAGATTCATTTTTAAAATGTGTTAATAGCTGTACTACAGCAAAACACTTCCCCTCTCCTCCCCCAATCTCACAAGCAATGCTTTCCCTCTTGGTACTTCCACATTCTATCACCTCATTCGTTAAATATTGCTTAAACTCAAACACACACTACCTACATATTTTATAAAGAAGAGATACTCTTTATTTGCTTTGTTTTCTCTTATACAAGAGTACAATTGAACTGCAAAGCTAGAAATGTAAAGTTTATGTAATTATAACTTAATTACTACCAGGCCTTTACTCTTCAAGAGAAAAATATTAGCAAGATCATAGTGGGCTTGTGTGTCCTTATTAGAACAAAACTCTTAAATGTATGACCAAAAAATGCATTATGCAGTTGAACAACTCATACTAAATAACGGACTTTTTCCTCCCACTTGAACGAATTATACAAAGGACAGCTCAGACTTTGAGGTGCTCACACTAGCCCAAAACTAACACCTTGCCTCTCACAGGAAACCATGTTTAGCAACTATTTTACTGAACAACACACAAAGAATTGTTTTACCTTTTTAGAAGATGAGAGTATTATAATCTAACCACCAGATAAACAAAAACTTTTGAACGCCATATGGATTCAAGATTCCAACTTTATTTCATTATGGTGCTGGGGTTGTTAATCTCTTTTGCCAATCAGGAAAAGTTAGGTATTAAAACTCTTAATCTCTCTCTGCACAGAGAATTTGGGGACAGAAGAGCTATAAGATCCATCTCCTCTAATGTTTGCTACATTTACTTATTAAACACACATTGCGAATACAGTTGTTAGAAAAGAACTCAAAGTTCTGTGGTTAATATTCACTAAATATACATTACAATATCAAGGATAAAGTCTTACCAAAACCCACTTAGCCAGATCCTACAAGATCTGCTTATTCTCTATTAAAAGGACTACCATCCACAAATTCCCTTCAACAGTAATTCATCATACAAGCTTAATCATTTCTAAAAGTCAATAGTTAGGCTACTGAAAAGCACATAAAAAGACCTAATAAATAAAACCAGAAAAGTGTGGCAAGTAACACCTTCCTTCTCACACTGAAATAATTGTTAATAGATAAAACAATCCCCATTCACTTCCTAAACTTACTCTATTCAACACCTGCCCTCCATGGCACCAATCCTAAAACAGAACCATGACACAAAAAAAGGACCATTTCTGCCACACCACTGACCTTCATCATACCTTCTAAAGGTTCACTGGAAGACACACCAACAAACTGGAAATAAGCAAATTTGTTCCAAGCAAAACACAGCATAAAATGGTAATCTTCATTAAAATGCATCATTAAGCAGTTAGTCATTCATAATTTGACCAATAGCTCCATCAAGAAATGACAGCCAGCAAGATTGCATGAAATTGCAACAGAGAACAAAAAGAATACAAAACAACTTAAAGCATATACTAATCACAAGCCAAACCCCTGAAGCACCATCTTAACCGTTCATCTCTTTAATACAAATAGACAAAACAGTGAAGGACATATTACTGGAACTTCTGTGGAGAAATAACAATTATCACTGAATAAAAAAGCTTGGCATACTTCAGTGTTCTATCTTAAAAGCAGTCTACAACCTAGGGAGTCCTTTTTGGTTTGGTTCCTGTTCAGTAATCTCAAATACTGAGCCAAGAACTCTGCAATCTCTATAATTCAAAAGAAGGAAATTAAGAAGTTCCAACCGACTTCCCATATACGGAGACAGGAGCAGTGACACTGAGCTCTGCTCAGAACACCCCACCTCATGTCAATGCATTTTAGGTGGATTTTGCAGCTTTGTCATTCTCAGTATATCCACCAGCAAAACTCATTTCCACTTAACCTCCACCTTCAGGTTGCTTAAGTAGAATAGATGAAAACTTTCGCCATTCACATACTCCAGCTCTGATTCAATTCAGTTGTGCCTCAGCTGCAAGGAATACAATACAGGGAGAGCTTACAGTATTACCATATAGTTGGGGGGGGGGATCACATTTGTTATTTTGCAAAAGGGCTACTTGATGATTATACTTTTTAACTAAAAGAATCATTACAAATAAGCGTCAAAGAAAACACCGACCACTTTTCTACCTTAACATTGTATAAACAACAGCATTATGAGTAGTGGTACATGGAAGAACAAAGGTGCCACACTGAACAGAGCCACATAGCACAGCCCAGAACGTTCACAGTTCCTACCAAAAGGCATAAGCATGACAGATTCCTGTTTTCTCAAATTTTGCTCCAATTTGTATTTCTCCAACTTGTTTCACAAACCTCTTAAAATAAGACATGCAAAATAAAGCAATTAAATAGGCCCATTCAAAGTATTGTTTCAGGTCACGCTCAGCACAATTCCTCATACAACATAGATTTTTTAAACTACGTGTACATTTCAACTCTTTCCAAATTTAATATATTTTATTTACTCTTTGAACAATTGTTTACAGTCCTTTATACCATGGCACACAATGCTTTATTACTTAAACTCCTTGAAGGTATGAGGGCAATTTAAAAACCCATATCCTATGCTTACTTTATGTCCCATGATTTTGGTAGAATTTTAAACAAAAAGCTCAGATTACTTGTTTGCAGAAACCGACTCTCAAAAGTGCTGATAGAAGAGACAGCTTTCAATGTATAACAAATGCAGGTAAAGAATTGTTAATCATCTGGCGATTTAACTAATCTGTTTCACACCACCCAAGGACTGAGTACTATTTTCACTTAATCCTTCTGTTCTGAAAGGGAAGGGCCATAAGGATGTATTTTTAATAGTGTTTAGATTTTAATTCAGCTATGACATGTTGACGATATTTTAGAAGCACAGTAATGAACCAAAGTAAGTGTTAGTAAATGGCTGCACACTAGAACTCTTATTCATCTGGAATTAAGTCCAGTTGCTACCTTGACTTATATTCCACATTTTTAGCACTCCAATCATAGCTGTACCATATATAGCTAGCACTGGCACGTGCACAGTATTCTCTCACCCCACTACTGACATATTAACTAAAAATGAATTTGGAAACTTATTTTGTATGTTTCTCCTTCAAGAGGATTACATTTCTCTTAGGTACTGCAGTGCAATTGCTCAACACTTGTTTTCATCTTTTTTTAGATTAGTTTGAGCTGTGTTTCTCCTTCTCCAATGATTTCATTTTGCTATTAGTTAAATGGCAGTATTATTTTCCTCAGGTGGAATTATTAAAAAGCATCTTAATGAGTTATCACAATTATAAAACTGGCAAGTACAACATACATTGCTTTATTCCATATTATTAAGGAACAATGTTTGAAAGAGAATGTCTACTTGTCTTCACTTAATCAGAGAAAATGCAGAAAGACTTATCAGACTGAAGAAGTTAGTAAGGAAAAAAAAATACAGTATGCACATATTCCAGAAGATTTTCTTGAAAATGATTTAAAAACACCTCCCTTCATATTCCAGTATTCCATATACCTTTTAGATAATTTCTCTTCAGTTCACATATTTTTGAGGAATATTTAAAGGACAAAGACTTCAATATAATCTGTAGCCTTTGTACAAGCACTTTCATTTTTCCTAAAACAACAACAAAAAACCACCACCAAAAATCCCACCACAGGAGAAAATAAGCTGTTAGCATGGTATCATTTTCTCTGTATCTGAAATATTTCAAAGGCACAAAAGTTATATTTTTTGTATTTAAAAAAAAAATAATCCAGTATTTTCCCCAGTATCACTACATCACCACTGGCAGTCCCACATAAAGAATCATAAATGACTACAGAAGTGGTCCACAGGAGAATCAGTGGCACGCAGTCATACTAGAAACAGCAGCACCATATCCCTAAGAGCTACTTAATAGCCAAGCTAGATTAAGTACAATATGAAATAAGGCTTTGTAATTTAATATCTGATTTTGTAACAAATAATTTAACAGTTTGAATTATAATAAAACTGTAGAGCATTAGTGGTATATTTTGTATACTTTTGCACTCAGAGTCAATCTTAAAGCAAGCATCACCGGAAGTACTCTAGCCTACAAATACTTAGGTGCCCAGCATCATTTGCTCTTCCACCACTAGCCCGAGAGAACCTAAACATGAGCAAATACTATACTACAGTAATACACTTGTGCTTTTGCTTGCAAAATGCAACTAGACAAAAGTATTTTCATGCAAGTGTTATTACATGTTAAAAACAATTTTGGCTTTTGATATTTTGCTTCTAGATTTAAACTCAAAGTTAAAGCATACTACCATGCCACTTTTGCTGTGGTATCATGACAAAAATCTGTTCCATATAACTATCAGGCTTTGGCAGACATTAAGCAATTCACATCATGTTCAAATTTATTTCTGGTTTTCGGCAGAGGAACTTGACCACCACAGTCTGCCATATGTAATGAATATGAAAGCCTACAATTTCTTTTAATCTGTCCCACAGTTCCTCAATAAAATGGTAAAGTCTGTCAGACAAGGAAAAGGAATTTAGGGAAAATTCACCATCCATCTCACAAATGTGATGAATTCTAGAGGTCCATTTTAATGTTCATCTATCATTGCACCTGAATAAAATCCAATTATTTTAGCTTCACAAGTGGACTGAATTTTCATCCCGAGAGATATGAATGAGCCATGAAATGATAAAAAAAGCCCATAAATTAACATCACACAAATATATATGCTACATACAGAGCTGTCAAATCCCACTCTTTGAACATTAAACTGAATCCGCAGCTCCTCGGTTTAAACCTTTAGCATGTCGTATCCTCTCAAACATTAGCAGCCAGCACAAGTACTACTATCCACTGGATAATACCGTACCTGGGCAGCACGTCTTGCCCAGGCAGTGTCTCACCACGAGCAGGAAGGCTCAAGGCTGCTGGGAGCCCCGTCCACAGGGGCAACCTCTCACCACACCTTTGTGCCAGACCCTTATCGATCACGTGGCCCAGCGCAAGGCACGTAAGTCTTCCGTAAGGCCCAGCACATAGGTCTCCCATGTCAGGGCTGCACAGCAGATTAACAGTTTAAACATGCTCAACAAAATAGTCTCATTTTCATCCCTGCTTCCATTCTGCTACTGCAACCCAGCTTCCACTATTTAATTTTCAGCATTGTACGCAAAACCAGCTTTAAGGATAGGAAAGACACCATATTTTCCTTTCTAAGTATTAGTTATGGTCACAACAGGTGGAAGAAACTGGAAGTGGTCATTTATCTGTACAGCAACTTCCACAAGCACAAATTATGATGGAGGTCTCATCATACAGCCCCTGCCCTCAAGATTCAACACTATAAAACCACACTCTTATTTTCATGCATTACATGCCCTACCATCAACCTTGTACATTTTATACTACAATCATTCCACAGACTTGGGGGTATGTACATTTGTTGGACGGTACATGTGCACAGGGCTTGGCAGCTTGCGTGTTTTGGTGGGGACTGTTCTGTTGAAACTATTGCTGTACTTCACAAAGTAAAAAGAGAACAAAAATAAAACTAGCTATCAAAATCAGAAAGTGAGCAAAAAGTTGTATTAAACTCTAAGCAATGTAAGAAAAATCCAGAAGAGTTTGATAGTCACAAAGTGAAATTTGTAACTATTGTTAATAAATTCTTTAAAAGTCTGAGATATTAAAAAAGAACTAGCATTTAAAAAAACCCAAAAACATAGCTATTGATTTTAGAGTGGGAAAGTAAATTTGCTCGAGTAAAACTGTTTATTCATATTTTCTATAATTGAACAATCTTTTTTTACTACCATTGAAGCTAGTAGCCTATTTATTTAAAAGGACAGCAGTACTTCCTTTTTGTTAATTCGTTTGAAGAAGAGTAAGCTAACAAGCTTGATCTGCCATCCCATTTTCAGTGAAATAGCCAACAATAGCTCAAATGTTATTTTGGGTGAATATAACTAGAACAGTCAAAGAAAAGGTCACCCATTTTACCGATGTGGAAAAATACAGGATAGGCCTCCTGGCCTCCCAGGGCTGCTCAGTACTTTGTATGACCAAAGCTGAGCAGGCTTTGGCCTTAATACAAATACCTTCCTATCTCCCTACATCCATACGTATATTTGCAACATAACTTTAGTCACTGTATTTTATGGTGACTTGTATAAACAGATTTGATTTACTCCACAAAAAAAACCAAACAAAAACCAAACCACAAAAAGCAGATAACATCTCCCAATCTCCAAACTTATAGTTAAAACAATCTTAAGTTTCAAATAAATTAATTACAAATACACATGGATTTTTTTTCTGTGAGTTACATCACAATTTGAGTCAGCAGAAGCAACTGAAAAACAATTAGGTTAACAGAAGTAAGGCCATATTTGGGGTTTTTTTTCCAGATATGCTGTTCACTCATAGAGCTTTAGGCAACTAAAATGTCAATATGAATAGACTTTACTGAAACAGATTTAATGATCTCTGAACAACAGAAATAGCTATTTGGTTAGGAAAAGCAGAGCCAAGGTTCACCTTCTGAAAATACTGTTTTGTTACTATTACTGTGGGCATCCCACACTGTCACCTTCACACTGAAAGCTGTTTTTATTTATAGCAGCAGTATAGTTTTTAAAGAAAGTCAAGCAACCCATTTGTTGTGTTGCAAAAGGATTGAAATCCTAAACTAAACAAAACATTTCAGTCCTCCATGTTTTTCAAAAAACATTTCAGTGATTTTGATTTGTTTTGCTGCGCTACAGCACCTCTTTTCTCTCTAATACCCCTCTGTTCTATATATGAGGTTCTATGTTTGAAGTTCCGCCTGGTTGGCTGCCACTCTTCTTCCTTCATCAAGTTCATATTTCTGCCACTGATTTTGTAGGATATGTACAACCTCTTACCCACGTACATCAGATGACACGTTTTCCATTCCACCTACAATTTTCTCCTTTTCCTTGCTCTTTATGATAGTTTTTAACTGCGCAGCTCTCTCCATTTCCTTTCAAGTTGGGAAATTCTTTAAATTTCTGCATAACCTACATCAGGCAATGCCAAACGTGTCTCCCACAGTAACTCTGCGTCCCATGTCCACCCATGACAGTACCTTTACCTTCCTCCTAGAATAATATCCCCAAATTATCACCCTTGTGACATCACCCCCGTTATGCACAATGCAATAACCTATCACATCAGCTTCATGTCTCTCCCACCTTCCATACCACATTTACTTTGCACACTAGCTTGGCAAAACACAGCAAATGCCATGATCGTGTAGTACTACAGGCTGACCACAGATACAGAATGGAGTTCTCCCCGCCATTTCTTGCCCAGTCTCTTCTCTAACCATCTGCCTGATTCTGCAAGGCCTGTATGTCTGCAACAGAGCTGGAGAACCCTGCCCCTCTGTCAAAGCTGACTAGGAATTGAGCAAGTGGTTCAGAAGTTACTGGCAGGGTGGGATGACAGGCTAATGGACAGATGGAATGATTGCATAAGCAACCTTCCCTCAAACTAAAATAAAACTTTGAAGTCCCACCTGTTTCACAAAGCATTTCATCAGCACTAGCCACTCCTCACTTCAAGGTTTTCTGGTTTATAATAGGCTATACTGCATAAAGTAGTAGCTTTAGTCTATAGACTTACGAGATCAACACATTACTGACTGTACATCACGATGTACAGCTACAGCGCTCCATAAATAACTGTCTTTAAACACAAGCTGTACCCAAACAAGATTTCACAGTTAAGTAGAAAAAGAATGGTTGCATAAAAACATTATAATGGCATGTAATTTAAAACATCCTTCATAATAATAATGCCAACAAAACAGGAGAAAGAAAACACAAGATTTTGGACTGGTGTTTTTTGGGTTGGGTTTTTTTGTGGTGTTTGTTTTTTGTTTTTAAGAAATACAAAAGGATGTAGAGAAGTAAAAATAAAGACTACTACCAATTAAAGGATCTGCAAAGGCGTCTTGCATTTCAACAGCCTAAGATTGTGTGAAGGGATAGAGAAGAAGCTGTGCTAGATGAACAGATGGATCAGGAAAGTGTGAAGAGGTCCATAAGGTAGACTCAAGTTTTTAAAGCATGAAACTTCTGAAGCGAGCATAGACTCATTGTAGGTGTTTTCATACAAGGATTAGTTAAGGTGAGGGATTTGGGGGGTTTCTTTCGGGTTTTTTTAAAGCTTATTGATGTGTGTAGGTAACAGCATACTACACATGCATGTCTGGAGTGGTGGATTCAGGGATACTGCAACTCCATCCTTGTCTGACAAGCAAGGCAAGGAAGACTGGAAGTCTTAACCTTTGCAGAGGTTAAGCAAACAACCAGATGGCAACATTGTGGATGTGGCAGATTAAGAGTAGAAACAAAAAAAGGGAGGGACATCTGAGTCAAAAGGAGAAAGAAAAAAAACAACAAAAAAAACCCACACCAAACCAAAAAAAGACCTGCTTGTACCAAAAACCTTTGCTTCCTTTTAGCTGGAATTCTCTTTTCAAGCACTCAAAAGAAGATAATGCAGCAGTGTCATGAAAATGAGTTGAGCATAGTGAGGAGGAAAAAAGGTGCCCTGAAAAGAAAAGAATAATTGAATTTTACACAACTTCATCCTAATGACATTTTAGGAATAAATATATTTTCCTAAAAATACTGCTTTTGTACAGAAGGTCCAACTAGACAGCCTCCTGAGGTCCCTCTTCCATCCCTGATGTCAATTATCACCTCAAAATACCCTAAGCAAACCTATCAAAAACAGCAGCAGAAAGTTGGGGAGAGGCTATTCTATATTTATCAATAGATTCAGCCTCACTTCAGTGAGCACCTATCTTACAATAAAAAAGGATATAATTTTAAAATGTTCTCAGGTTCACAACTGAAAATTATTAACATTTATTGTCACTGCTATGACAATTGCCTACTCTTTGACTAATAGCTTTAATCTTTGGGTGAATAGTTCCATACATAAGTAACTCATAAGCAAATTCAACTTTTTTTGGATCTCAAACGGTACGTAACAAAAAGCAAACTTGTTCTAAGTTATCATAAATCTATGCCCATCTCCTATTTTTAATCTCCAAAGTATATTCTAACAACACAGAAAAACACTTAAGAGCTACCAGTACATCTACCAACTATTTTGAATAATTAATATTGCAAATTCATGTTAAGATGCGAGATTAAAATCAGTTTCATATACTATATGAGGTGCACGTACGTTCTGACAGTTTTATGATTTCTTTACCTCTGAAGGGGGTCACATAAAAACTGAAGTCAGATGGGTCCCAATCCTGCATACAGTTCTCTATAAGCAATACAAGCGAAGTTAAACATATGTTTAACTTATTACATGTGCGCAAATATTTGTAGAGAGAGCTTAAGTGACTCCAGGGAATAAACAAAATGCTGCCAAGTGTTCAAAATAAAAAACAGAGGAAACTTTTCCTGCAATTTGTTTTCAGCTACTGTAATTTTTTTACTGCAGACAGCAGGTTAACAGGAATTTAGAACAAGTGTAATAGCTCAGAGAAGAACTTCACGAAGAGTTGACTACAACATACCCCCAACCTTCCATGCACCTCAGTTTTGCTATTACTGTTTCAGATAATGGTCAAAAATGCAATCTGTAAAAAAACCCCACCATCCTGGAAAATGCAGAATAATCAAACTACATTACATTTATTCACAGACAACTGCTCTGATGAACCTGTAATTAACGTGATATGCTGCAGCATGCAAGATACAACAAATTTCATTATGCCTGGGAAGAGTAAGACCCAGCAGAAAGTAATATCCAAATCCTTCCAGCAAGCTTCTGAAGCTTATCTACTACAGGACTCCCATCAGAACACAGTTTCCTCTCTGCCATCATCTAGAAATGTTGTCCAGATAAAAGGGAGAGGACTGGAAAAGAGCAGTGAGCCCCACTGAGCATCGTGAGTCCACAGCATTCAGGGCACGCTGGACCTTCTGCTCTACCAACACCAGCATAGTGTTGATACATGTGTAGGCAAACACAGGGAGTTTGAGAGATGTAAACTACACAAAAAATAAATATGACCTTCTTAAGACTAGGAAATGTAGCAACAAATAGGAAGCTTATAAACACAAATTTAGCATGCTCTCAAGTTTAATTCAGAAGTTTCTATGCTTTTAAGATAAATACACACATACAAAGTCCCACTTGCTGGTACAAAGCTTAAAAAATGTTACCAGCTGGTAGTTAATTTGCAGCCATGAATCAGATTGTTCTAACAGGTTAAAATGTCACCCAGTCTACCACAAACAGAAGATCTACCTTCTTAAGGTCAGAAAGGGATGAAACTATAAAGCACTGAACTGATGCACATTCAAATAGCTATTCACTTTCACATGTAAGTGGGACTTCACAGCTGAGAAGGCGCTCACTTCATAAGCATTAAGCTCAAAGTAAACCAAATGTACTGAGAAACTCCACATGATTCAACGTAAGATAGTTACCCTAGATAATTATCAATTCAGTAGGAACTTAAAAAAAAACCAACAAAAACCAAAACTATTTCAAGATCACAGCTTCTGTGAGTTTGAAAACTAAGGTTTTCCCCACAAACTCAAGGGCTTCACATTTAGTTGTTAGATCATGAGATCAACCAAAATATAGTTCTAAGGAACTAAGCTAAATAAGAATTCTCCCCTGCAAATGAATCATTGCAAGTGTTAACCATTTCTCTGAATTCACTAAAAATTGTACAGTTCCTACAATACACGATGACTTCTAAACACTGACACCTAAATATGAAGAAAAGTGGAGCAGGGGGTAGAAACATTTTTGTTTTCGTATTCAAGGTCCAAGAACTGTTATTTTTTTTTAATAGTTGAATAAATATTTGATTCTACTGACCCTTACAGCCACATCCTCCCTTTCCTTCAGTTGAATGCAGCAGTGTGTTACCATTAACAGCTGTACTTCTATAGTCATCTATAAGAAAAGGTTAACAGAGACAGTGATACAATTTACCAAGACAATGGAGCTCTATGTGGCTGGCATAATGAGGATTCAGTTAAGAATTGATTCGTGGTCTGTTTTTTCCAAAGAAGAAATTTGTTTGTTTGTTTTTAATTCAGGGGGCTTTCTCCCCCCTTTTTTTAAAAAATATTGCCAGGCAAGTATTTCTTGTGAATGCTGCACATAGCAAGATTATTTCCTTTTCCCAAAAGAAGTGTCAGTGTTAAATTAAGTTATCCTACTGTTAAAAATAAATCGACTAAAGGATTAATTCTCAAGACATTAATGGGCAATTCAAACACTAGAACGTTTAACCATCTTAGATTAGGCATACAAATTTGAAGCCAAACTGGAACACACAAATATCTCTTCTGAAGTAATGTTAGAAAAATAAATCTAATTGCAAGTAAGCTAGAATTAAAAGCTTCTGGGGACCTAAATACTTCAGTATAACAGGTAAGTATCATAGAAAGTTACCATATATTAACTTTCTATTTATTCCATACACATTTTCCTCATTTTAAGATGAGCATTAGATTATTTTGACTCCACAGTGACTAAACATCAAATAGGTATCAACTTTCAGATGAACAGAGACGTAGAACACAACCTTAACTTGAGAGCCCTTACATGCATTTCTAAAAGTCATTTTGCTTAAAGGAAACAGGCATGGAAGGTCTCCAAAGGCTAGTTTATTCCTATGAAATTCTCATGGTTGCCTCAGAGAAGTGAGGAAAAAAATATATGCAATATTTCTATAGCAACAGAGCTTAAGACATGTAGAACCTTTCAAGTTTATTTTTTTCTTTCATTGTGATTTCATCAAGATATTTAACACAATTATTTGTGCTATGCTAAAATATCTTATTTAACACAGTGACAAAGAAATATATTATTACATTCTAAATAAAATCCCTTTATTTTTAAAAGCTGAATACATTAGTGTTGTGAACGTTCAGAAGTTCAACATTTTTCTTTCATCTGTATTTAACATTATGAAACTGCACAGACTCAGCAAGAGGGTTGATGTTGTAACAGTGATTTCCTCAGTTTACTTATGTATTGTTTTAATGCTCATTTAATTTTATATTATGAAATTAATTCTTACTGCTTCTGATGCAGACAGCTGGTATTACCATTCACAAATACATTTCCATCTAGATACTATATTATAGTTATCATATAGAATTTAGAACCACGAAATAAATTCTATTATTCATTACATTGCATACATTCTTTAGAGACAGCAAGTCACTAATCATTCGCATGCCCTGATGTTCTGATGTAAAAATAGAGATAAAAATCTAGAGGTGCTAGGTGTAGCTTATTCTTTAAAATTCTCAAATAGAAGTTATGACAAATGTAAGCCATTCTCGTTCCTTTCACATGATGAGCACACAGTGCATAATGATTTCATTTATCCTCCATGTCAACACATTTTCAGGGTAGCTCCCTCTTATTACTGTTTCATGACCCATGTTCATGCTCTGCCCAGATTAAGCATATAAGCTCAAAAAATTCTCATTAATAAGAATTCATACCTTATCCAGAGCTTAAATAATACCTAGGAAAACCACTGGTTAGGGGTTTTTTTTTGTTTCCAGATTTCTACTGCTAAGTGTTGTGTGTTCAAGAGAAAGCTAATGCTTATATGTGAACAGTTTTCAAGAGCATCCATATATAGTCAGTATTATAAATAGCTATTTTTATAACAGCACTGAACTGACTTTTCGTTATATATAGAGAGAGGGTGTTTTCTGCATACAGAAATTATTCTCTTATTCTACCTTGTACTTGCAGTCTTAGCTCTCCTCCCACTCTCACAGTCCTGTTCCATACAACAACAGAAATAGCCGCTGCTAGTGTCAAACCGCACTGGCACTACAGTTCATAGAATACCAGGTTGGAAAGGACCTTGGGTATCATCTGGTCCAACCTTTCTTGGCAAAAGCACAAAATGGCCCAGCACCCCGTCCAGCTGAATCTTAGAAGTGTCCAATGTTGGGGAGTCTACCACTTCCCTGGGGAGATTATTCCAATGGCTGACTGTTCTCATTGTGAAAAATTTTCCCCTTGTGTCAATCAGAATCTCCCCAGGAGTAACCTGCACCCATTACACTTCGTCTTTTCCATGTGACTCCTTGTAAAAAGGGAGTCTCCATCTTCTTCGGAGCTACCCTTTAAATACTGGAACGTGGTGTTAACCATACCAGTGCTCCAATATAATAGTTTCCAACAGACAAGCCCAAACCTCTTTGTAACAAGAGGTTCTCTCTATACTGACCATACAATGTTTTACATTTTCCTGTAGCTTTTTCACTAGTAAAAAAAAGGTTTATGAAATTGATATTCGCAAGGGTTTTATTAGGAATACAGAGCTACAGTAAACATTTCAGTATTTGAATCTCAAAGTGTATTTTTCCTCATCATTATTAAACTGAAAGGATCTACGAGAACATTAAAGTGGACCTGCAATTTCTTTGTTTCAACACTTCCAGTTTTGAAAACTAAGCCAGAGTAAATCAGCTACAACACTAACAGGTTTGTTACAACTCTCACTTTAAAGTCAGACAAAAGGAATCAAAACAAATTTCTAGTTTCAGCTTCCATAAGGTTCAAATCTAAAACATTTTAAAAAAATTCTCTAACAAAAACCAACAATGGATTACATACCAGAATCATTAAAGTTGTCAACATTCAATTAAAGTTAAAAGTCAGGCATAATACAAGTATTTTTTACATGTGTATTTTTGAATGATGTTAAGAGCTTTTAACTGCAGGTCTACACATTGGCTGAAATGAATTCCAAAGATCTAGTTCCAAAATATGGTATGGCACTTACTCCTTGCAGCACTTGATTGCTACAGCTTTAGACTTCTCACCCTTTCCCATAATCTATGGCCTTTCACCCATTGTAATATATCATCCAGTTTTTCTGCATGCCAGAAAGATCTAAGGGGCTAAAACATGGTGACAAAGATTTTGATACAATTGTAATTTAAATCTCTAAATACTACAGTTTTAGGTAAGTACTGACAAACAAGGCCGTACTCCTGGGAGTTATTCAATGCAGAGGCTTCCTTAGGCAGAGAGCTCTCTCCTTGCAGAGCACCTTGCCAGAAGTACAAAGGGGGAGATTTTCCTTCCTATTGCCAAATGAGCAAAATGAGAGAAATCTTCAACACCCACACAACTAGAGGTAGTATTTAAGTCTGTACAATAGAAAAAGCCAATACTTCTATTATTCAATCCGCCTATTAAAATGGCGCTTCGTGTTTCTACTACAGGCAGGTATATTTTATAAAAAGCTTGCCTTTTTTTTTTTTTTTTTCAACTGCAAATCTCTTTGCTGTTATGCCAGTGCACACACACACAAAGACAAGAAATATCTTAAGATCACATTTTAGGCAAACTCAACAGACTATTTGAAATGTTAGATTTGACACCCTTACACTGAGATCTGGGAAAAAAAATAGCTAAGTGTCCTCATAGATAGTATAATGAAATGGGAATCGAAGATTGTACTAGCCAAGAAACCATTATCAACTGGTAATATACTTGATCCCTCATTATACTGGCACTATTCAACATCTCTCTGAAAAACAGCAGAGAGGCATGAGGACAATCAAAAAAACCCAGACAGGACAATTTAAAACTTCTCTCCTGCAATACTGCAGAACCTGAAGGCCATTCTTGATCTGCATCTATCAGTATGCCAATGGATTTTCCTAGCCCTCCTCTGGTTTATATTCTCTCACAGCCTATTTGAGACATTTCACAAGCTTTGCTAAATAAATATGTATTTGCAATAAATAAGAACTCTTCCAGATATGACCGTGACTAATGTATTACCATCTTGACAAGTCTACTGAGTATAAGCCAGGCAACAGCTTCCCTCACCCAAGGCACAGCACACGGGAATTTGCATGATCATTACTAATTTCACTATGGCAGTTTCACGCTGTTGCTGTTCCAGACAGCTACCTGCCGCAGCAATGGTAGGCAGTACAGGATGCAGACAGGAGGAGGATCTCTGAGCGAGGCTGGAGTAGTTCAGCAACAGCACGCAGAGCCCTCACATACACCAAAAAGAACGGAATAGGAACAGAGCCTCTCGCTCCTCCAGCCCAGGAAGAGGCATTGCTGCAAACACACAAAACCCTGCTTGAAAAAAAATCCTTTTCCCTTCCATCTGCTCAAGTCCAAGGATAGCAAGCGAGTTTTCCCTGCTCACCAACCAATATGAAAGATGAAACCTGAGAGCAGAATCAAGGAATAGCCCAGCAACGGGAATCCCGGCATCCCTCTTCTTCCTAGCGGCTCAAACTGAGGAACGGCCGCCTCTCCTGGGTGTTGTCCCCTCCGATGCTCTCCATCACCACCTACCTACCTGGTAACAACTAGTGTATTTTCTCCTAATTGGCACAGAAAACGCACAAACCCAGCGATAGTGCAACTGCTTTAAAAAAAAAAAGAAAAAGAAAACCCCATAGAAAAACACTCCCTCCCCCAAATCATCATAATCTAAGGAATATCTTTTTAGAAAAAGCCGTGAGCCCTCCCAGCCAGACGGGAGAGCACACCAGGGAGGACGAGGGGACAGCCAGCACAAGACAAGGAACACAGGCGGAATCCCA
>VXBL01002130.1:244016-259707 GCA_013400195.1 Aramus guarauna | reverse complement strand
CTTTTTTTTTTTTTTTTTGGCATGGAAACTGGTGCACGCCCCCGGCACGCAGAGCCGTTAGTCACCCGTGTGCGGAACGGGAAGGGGGGAGAAGGGCCGTAGGAGCTGCTGCTGCTTCTGCCGGAGGGATGGAGAGAAGGGCGGCGGGGATGTTAAACATCAGTATCTCTTTTTTTTTTTTTTTAAATCAGATCAGCTCCTGAAACTGTGAAAATGTCTCCAGCACTCAAGCATTTCTCCGGCCTTTACAAAACCATAATCTCAGCTTGCAGATTCTGTTGCTGGTACCCGTAAGGCTTGCACTTTCACGCTTTGCTCACACAAAATAAAAATACAGTTGAATATTAAAGCCAATTTCAGCGTCCACTTTCAGGCAAATATCGAATATCAGATGCATCATGGCAAAATGCAGTTCTGCAAGTTATGGATGCTTGAACTCAGCTTGCATTTTCTTGGTATGCCTCAATGGTTATTTAAATTAGAAAAATGTTATGAAGCCCCCTGGACGTAACATGCCGTAGGACTCAGTGATGGTTGAGTACTGCTAATGTAACACTAACCAAAAGTATATTTCTTTTGTAAGGATATGAACCTTAAAAAACCCTGTGCAGACAGATAACAGAACTTAAGGCGTTGCAGCGCATAAAAATCAGGCTCCTCGTTTTCATTTGCCATTCCACGCAGACTGCTTCCTGAGCCTTGGGGCACTGAAGTGTTTTAGTTTGGATCATGGATGCACTTTTGAAGTAAATGCTGTCATCATCTCTGCTTACAGTGCTTTGATTCACAGTGTGGAATGGTGTTGGGAGTGCGTGAAGTAGATCCCATTTGGATGAAGCTAAACGGGTGAAGGTGCTCCAGGAGCCCACCTAATGCATTCCAGCCACAAATGAGCACTCAGTGGGACTCGAACTAGTCGAACACTAGGAATCCCTGAAGGGTGTACAGCTTGGAGATCAGGCCCTCAGCACCAGCTGTTGCACTATACGGGTCTTCTGTTAGGCTGTGGTGCTTGCCAGTGTAGTCAAAGACTTGGGAGCTTCGTAGTTCAGAAGGAAAGTCTCAGAGGATTTCTAATGTAACATCTGAAGGACTTGTTTCATGGTTCACAGCAGGCAGTCAAACTGATCTTCTGAAACGTTGATGCTTAGGAGTCTGCCAAAATTCCCCGTTTGTATATAGAACTTCCTATACCATTGTGTTATCCATAGCTATAAGGATAACTTGAACTGAAGTTCACGATGTGACGCTGTTGTCTAAAGGGTAGAAAATGTGCTACCAGTGTTGCCGCTCCAGATACTGTCAATGGCTTTTGTGGTCCCTAATTATCCCCCTATGCCTGTAACTGATTTCAGGATAGAAGGCAGTGGTGCTTCAAGTTAAAAATTAAGATAAATGACTGGGTAATGCTTTAATGCTTAAAAATAACTAAATTAATTTCTGTTAACATATGCTAGCAATTAAAACAATTTTTTTCTATCAGTGTATCTTGTCATTTTAATATCAGGCCAGATTGTAAGTGATGCAGTACATGTTGAATTTTTGCGAGAAGGCATAGACAGAACCGCTGCTGTGGCAAAATCTCAGCAGAGAAGTGTTGATTTTTGGTTATAGCCTACACAAAATCAATTTCCTTTTCCTACAATGCTTCTCACAAGTAACCATTTTCATGCATTAACATGATGTAGTTACTCTTTTCACTGAGATCTGCCGCCTTTTGGATGTTTCTCATAATAAGGTATGTGGTAGAGAAGACAGAACACTTTATTATAAACTTTAATCTTGAGCTTTGCTTCAATAAGGACAGCAGTCCATAATTTTACATGCCTGAATTCGAACATCATAGCTCACTTCTTTTCTGGGTTTCTTCAATATTCATCATAATATTTTTTCCCTCATCTTGCGGTTGTAACAGAAGAGGTAAGAGTACAGCAGATCTTTTGTTTACTGCATCCAAAAGTTTAAGGCTAATTTCACTCAACTGAAACGATGGAATTTTCTAACATGAACCCTTGCAAATCAGGCATGGATGTGGAGGCCAAGCCCTCTTTTTCTGACATGCGCATCATGGTCTATAATAGAGGTTTTGTTTTGACTAGAATAGACTAGACTCCACCAAGTCACTAAAATAAAATATAAGAAAAAAAAACGATTTACCAGGTAAAACAAGCCTATATGACTCGGAATACAAATAAGCAGCAGGTCTCATTCAGAACAAGATACCATTTTTAGTCATTTTTCCCGTAAAAAGGATGGGAAACACCCAAGTTTGGGCCACCTGAGTGTTTTTTCCAGGGACTCCTAAGGGAGTCATGGAGTGATCCAGGCCAGAGACAAACACTTGAAGGCAGCAGCCAGATCGTCTTGGCTTCCTTTTTTGGTCCCACAAACTCGCTTGGCTCGGTGTCAGGCTGGCCCTCCAGTGCAGATCAGAGCAGTCTGATCTGTTCTGCTGGAAACGGCGTGAAGAGCCAAGTCCTACACGTGTCTTCTCTAGGAGCACCTATGAGTCATTGTACCAGCTAGGCGTACGGGCTGCTACTGGTTTGATGGCTAACCGATGTAATACAGTCTCGGTAGGAAAGAGCTGCTTACCCGCTGCACCCGTACCAAGGCATCGACACTGAGAGCCAAGTAGGAAAATATTTGATGTAAGCAGCGGAAAGTGGATGGCAGGAGGACACTGAGTAAGTAGCATTATCCATACTGTTTAGACAGGTATCAACATAAATACATGGGGCAAGACACTATCATAGCATTTTAGAAGAGCCTTTAAACATACAAAAATCAATGGGAGCTTTGCCGGGCTGAAAAGTGCAGAAATTGGCACATGGATAGGAGCAGATTATTCATTTATTCTTTCTTGCAGTGACATTTCATTACATACAGAAGAAACAAAACCCATGAAGACATGAATAGATATTGTTTCTTTGCTAGGATCTTGAGAGAAAACAATACAACAAAAGGCAGTGATGCTGGTTTTATTATTATTCTCTACAAAGTGGCTGTTGCTTTCCTGGGAACCAAGCTCTCAGTTGAGCAAGCAGTAATTTAAAAAGAATTTTATCATGAATTTCCTATACAGCGCTGCATATTTAATACATGCAATAAAGGCCGACAGTCACAATTCTCAGGTGGTAGAGTTTGCTGTAACTGCACTGATAGCCTTTTACAAAGCTTTTCTTAAAATGTGTATTTTAAAATTTGCAAGTATTGGTCTTGAATGGGATCATTTCATTTTGAAGATTGGGCTCATGATCAAAGAGTCATGCCTTTATTCCTCCCTGTGCAATCATTTCCATGCCAGAGCTACAAATCAATTTTTTCCTCCCTCTCCGTTTGGTGGGTGCTGCAAGCGTCCTTCACCCAAATGGCAAGTGGGTCGCCCCACAAGATTTGCCTGGTTCAGGCGTTTGTGGGGATTCAACAGGGATGAGGGTTTTCTGCGCGTCCCCACCACAGAACTGCTAGCTGGCCTGCCCAGCACTTCTAAGTCAAACGGAGCCCTTCCAGGAGTGGGGAAGTAACAGAAGAAACAGCGCTTGGTCTGTAAGAAATAGTTTTACCGTCTTATTTAACAAGACTTCTATAGGCTGTGGAAAGTACCAGTGATCTAGAGCTTACCTACTCGCTGCCTCTTAGATTAAAAATAGGTTTTCTGTGCTGCTTAGCCACCTGCTGTATTCTCCTCTTATGCATTACCACTGCCCTTTCTTCTGGCTTCCTAAACATGTGTGGGTAGATTGCAAGATGCACATTCTGCTTTTACAGAGCCAGGACTCAGCCTAATTATAACCTGCAAGATCAGGATGTGACTGTTTTGACTTGCAGAAGCAAAGATGAATAATTGAGTTGTTGACATTTAATTTGTTTAGATATTCTGAACTCGGTCCACTTTTTACTGTAATTTATTGTGTTTATGACAGTGCTGATACCTGATAAAAATGACCTATGTGTGCAAGCCATCTTTTGCATTGTATTTTCCAATGAAGTAAATTGACTTTTAGCAAAGTAAAAACACTTCTGTTGTTCTTTTATGACTCTAAAATCCGTATGTTTTTATAACTTCTCCATGACAAGAAAATAGTACACAGAATAAAGTTAAATATTTCTTTCCAGACTACAGTAAGTTAGACAATCTGACATTTCAAAGAACTATACATCTTTATTTCAATTATAATGACCAGTTATGGTCAATGGATTTCATTCATCCTAATAGGTCTTACTGTGTGTAATAGGCACCTTCAGTGTGCACATAGGTAGCTTTGCCCATGAGGTATTTCATCCTCAAACATAATTCATGGTTTTATGTCAGTGTTTGGTTGGAACAAGACAGGGGGTAAGATGACATGATTGCAGGGTGGCTTTCTGTTGCAGTAGTCTTTATCTTGAGCTCTGATGGCAATTCCTATATGTGTAGACTCATCAACACTGCAGTCCTGGGCTCATCTCAGAACAATGGTACTAGATGGTTTCCAGAGGTCCCTTCCAACCCCTACCATGCTGCGATTCTGTGATTATAGTCTCACAGATCACATCATCTTCCACCCCTTTTTTCCCCCATGGAGCTTTGGTGTCCCTAGCAATGATGTCAGAATGAAAACAGATTAGATAGGATAGCTCACATTTTTTTCCAGTGATTATTTTCTTAAAGTCTGTTTTGTTTTCAGAGCATTTGTAACTTTCCATCAACAGTTTCCCAAAGCATGCCCCTCTCATTGTATTTAAGTACTCTATTTTCCTTCTCCATCTGACTTCTCCCTCATACTCCTTTCTCTCTTGTTTGCATTTAAACTTTACTGAGTTGCTATCGTTTTCACCTATACCAGCAGTATCCCCCACTTGGGGTTATTTTGACCTATTCTCTAAGAGAATAGATTTCTATAGGAAAGAAAAATCATCCTTTCTCTCTAGAAGAATTAAAATTCATTAACTATCTTACTAAGCCAAGCCTAACAGAGAGCCCATGCCACTACATTTAGCATACAGAATCCCAACACTTTATCTATGAAACAGTAATATATGAAATATTGTATCTAGGTTGACATTCTCCCACTAAATGTAATCTTCAATTAAATCAAAGATATAACTTGGTTTTAATGTATTTTTATCAAGGGAAAAGATCTGTATGTCTTTTGTAGCCTGACATAGAGAAGATTATGTTCAAAAATATGAATTTAAATATAGCAGAGAGGGAGAGGCTGCACAACAATACCAACACAGTTGAGATGTGACAATTTCTACCTATTATAACAGGTATTATTATCACAATTGTACTTAAAGAATCCCACTCTTGGACAGAATTCTTATTTAGGTGAATCAGATGTTGTACAAACACAAAATAAGCAGATGATCCCTGCCCCAAAATTCAAGAGGCAGCAGGTGAGAGAGCATTGGGAAAGGATGACGTACTTCACACAGCATGACAGACAGTTGGGCAGACTTATCCGTATCTGTAGCATCATGGCAGAGGTGAATTTCAAACAGAGATTTTTAAGGAAAACACTGAAGTGGCTTTGTTGATGTTTATGAGAAACTCAGCAAGAGCATGTGGGAGCAGTATGGGAGATAATGTGGATGTGCATACCTGGAATTTTAACAAGCAGATGGTAACTACCACCCCAGGTAGGCTGGATATAAGAGCTTAAGAGATGATATGGTGGGGATATATTGCAGTGGACTTGAAAATGAAGACAACATACACTGATGCTGTAAAGATGGGGAGAACAAAGAAAGGATTGGAAGAGAGGAAGATTTAGAACTTAGATCTCCCTGAATGATGAGGAATTATTAAGGTAGTGCATGGCAAGGGTAAGGAAACAGATGTTGCGGCAATCAATGTGTGGCATAATGAAAATTTGGATGAGTTTTTAGTATGCAGATGAATGCAAAAAGCCTTCTACTAAAAATGCTAGAAGAAAGTCTTGTTAGGATTGCAGCATAATTTGGCTATGAGAAAAAAGATGGAGGTGGAAAGTGCAGATAAGTGGCAGGCTAGATATGATTTGTCACAGTGACTGCAGAGGAGATGCAACTGAGAGTGTTGTTTTAAACATACTGTTCTTGGGGTCATGTCCCTGAAGAACAAATCTGAGCCAGAATTTTTGAGACTTTCCTTTGAATAAAAACAGGCAGATCTGGAGTGAAGAGATGAATATTCAAAATAATAACTAAATCATCATGGGGTTAGATCATCATAAATGCTGGAGGTGGGTCTTGAAAGAACTCCAAATGGTATGAAGTGGTAATGGACAGAAGCGCAGAGGGAAAACAAAACAAAACAAAAAGACAGTCATGGAAACTTAAGGAGGACAAGGTTTCAATGATGGATTATTATTTTTCAACTGTGGTTCAGTTCAAAACCAATGAGAGATGTAGGTAAGAGCAGATTATGTTGTGTCTAAGGGGAGAAGGCTAGTTTACAGAGGTTCTGGGATGAAACTGGAGAAGAGTTATGTTCAATGAACTTGGAGATGGGAAAGAGGAGCAGAGCAGTCTGTAGCTGTTGAGAAAAGGGGATCAGAAAAGGAATGTTTTTGGTGTGAGCATGAGAACTGAAGGAGGAGTGAACAACAGTTTGCTCAGGATGGAAGAACTGAGGCAAACGGAGGAGTTGGAAAAGAGAAATTCTTAATACGTGACATGGAAGAAGGAAGGGAGTTACAGAAAGGGAAGTGATGGAAAGCAGATGTCTTCATGTAGAAGAGATCCCAATATGGAGAGTGAAGGAGATGCAGGAGCAGGATAAGAGGGAGGATGATTCAGGGTAGCAAAAAACCTACTTGAGATGACAGATGTTCTCCAACTGGAGAATGGAAAATTACCTAACTAGGAAACTGGAAGAACTGAAGATGGATAAAACAAACTTGCAGTGGGGAAAGACAGCTTTTGGGTGAAAAGGGTGAAGAATGAAGCACGTAGAAAATGAACACCAATCCTTGAGACAGAAGGAGAAAGGAAAGAAGAAATGTGGCAAAAGAGAGGGGACACAAATACTGATAAATACCAATGACCTGGAAATTGTGGAAAGACTGAGTGACAAAGCATAAGTGAGAAGAAGACCTAAAATAAGAAGCTGAAACATACATGGTCATTGTTTAAAAGGGAGGAACACAGCATCAGAGATCTGAGAATATGGCTGATGAAAATCAACGCAAGACAGTAAGCTTTGGTATAGGGTGCAAGGAAGAAGGAATGCTGCCTGAACACAGAAGGGAGACATGGCACTCTTCAGCAAAGGGATTGGATGGATCAGAAAAGACTTACATGAGATATGGTGAAAATAAAAGAAAGCCTTGAGTTGAAAGCAAAAAACAAGGTGGAAGAGAACTGCTGTGTGGAGAGCAGACAGCAAGAAAATGATAGAGGGGGAATGGAGAAGGGGTCGTATATAGTGCTGCTAAAAATGGAGAAAGAGTATAAGGGATGTAGCCAGGGAGGAGCACGGGCAGGGAGAGAGCAGAAGCCCAGTGCGACTACCATGAAAGGAAGCTGGGGGGAAAAATGTGTGGAAGAGAGAAATCTCTGAAAGAGAGGGAAGAGAAACAAAAGGATCCAGAATGTGGTGAGGCTGAAGGGAGTGACATATGAAGAAGTCATGGATGACAGGGGTTTTTTACAGAGACAAAGAGAGTGGGAGGAAAGAAGGGTGTGGGTGTGAAATTTAAAGCTGTGAAACAAGACAGGTAGAAGCAGCAAGTAAGGAAGATGTAGCATAAGGCAAGACAAAATTTTCAAACTTGGATGGTAAAAATAATGGTCCTAAATTCTGTTTAGCCATCTCAGTAGAAAGTGCTTCTAAAGCATAGTCCCTCAAAACATTATTCTCTTTTCTTTCCAGAGATCATCTGCAAATAGTTGCTCAGATGTGTGGGCTTTCCTCCGGGGAGGGCAGAGGGAAATGAACTGCTGATTCCTACCCTCTCCTGTTCAATGTGTTCATTAGGCTGGTGGAAAGGCTGAAAGAAACCATATTTAATAAAGTAACAGGGGATTGATTTAGCTGAGAGAAGGCATAGATGTTAACAGCGTCATTCCTAAACAAATTTAGATCTTTCTGTTTCATCACATTTGGCAGGTCTGCTTGGATGATGTCTGTACTAATGCTTAATATGGACTTGAGCTTGAAAGCAACCTAAATGGCTGAGACCAGGTTTATTTCAGCAGTCTGCACCGGAGGGCTCTGCTGCTTGATAACGGTGTTGGTTTCTCTCTTAAGGACTTTCCTGTATCTCCAGCTGCTTCTGCAAATTAGCAGCAGCCATGAAAACTCCTTTCGGTGTGATCTTTGCTTGGAGGTGGATACCTTTTTTTCCTGGATGTGGGCCTTGCTGCTTCCCCGTGCTTCTGTCACCTGGAGTTTGAGTTTCTGCAGAGAGCGCTCCATAAAACCACGTCCAGAGATCAAAAGGGAGCTTCCCCACGTGAGTGCAGAGCACCCACCGGCTGAGCAAGTTCCTCCTAACGTTCCCGGCGGGCAGCCTTGGCTCCTGTGAAATTCAAAGCGTGTATTTTCACATGCACTGCAAAGCTTTGGGACGGGATCCGTCTGGCTCGAATACACCGCTTACTCCTCGTAATAATTCAGCAGCTGGGGTTCTTCAGGTGAAGGGGTTCTGCTCTCTCCCACACCGGGGAAAGGTGCGTTGATCCCACATTTTGCGTGCTTGACAAGGTGCTCTCAACCAGCATTATTATTTTAGCCATTATGTCTACAAAAGAGCCTGAAGCTACAAAGCCTGTTTCCAAGATAAGCTTTCTCCTTCCTGTTTTTGAAAAGGGATTTGGTCGTTAGGCTCAGGGAGCCGCGGCAGGCTGCGGTTCTGGTTTGTTTTCTAGGAATGACTAAGAGAGGAGGAGTTTGTACGGCCTGACTAAATTCTGATGACTTCGTTAGCAACCGCATTTCTTTAACTGTACATGAGCTTGCTGAAAGTATGTTTTTAATCTTGTAAAACCCTCCTCAATTTCTGATGGTGCTTCTCACACACATCCTGTTATTTTCCCTTTTTAGCTTCAGTCCTTCTGTGTTCGACATACAGGCATTTCCAGGAATATTTTTAAATGGATTTTTTTCAACTTAGTAAACACATTACTTTCAAATATTTTCATTGTTGGCTAACGTCTCAAGATTCCTTGTTTTAAATAAAACCCCTCGACCCCAGTTAAAAACAACATTTTGTTTTACCATATGAGCAGCCAGGCCATCTTAAAAGTGACATAAATTAAATCAGAAAAATGAAAAACTAATCTGGTAGACATTTTGCTTTCAAGTGATAGCAAGAAATGCAGAGAGAGGAGTTCAAATCTTGATCAGAATAACGCGTGCGTGGGATTAAAGACTGGATTGGAAGCTGCATCAGAACGAAGGTGGTGATTTGAGTCCTCAGAAGCAAAATGAATGAAGCGCATGAAAGCGGGTTTTGGTCAGAATGACAGTTGTCCCAGATGAGCTTCCCTGATGTGATTTCAGCTGCATCCAACCATGACAGTGAATAGTTTCTTGTGTTTGGTCCCCACGAATAAACGAAAACAAGAAAAAAATGTGGATGTGAGGACTGATACTCAGTGCTGCTGAAAACCTGAAAACATGGAAAGTTCTCCATTGCGGACCACTCCCTGATGAAACTAATATTATCCTTTTCTCCAAAACGCGGTTGGGACTAGTTACCCTGTACTGCAGTGACATCTACTGAAGGAAAGTGAAAAAAAGCCTTAGGAAAGCAGTGTTGGCCTCTCTTAAACATAATGCAATCATCAAAGCCTGAATGTATTTTTAGATACTGAGGGGATTAATATTTTTCCCTTTGAATATTTCAGAGCTATTATTATCTGATTGTTACTCAGCACCCATCACCACAATGTTTCCAGACTTTAAACAAACACATACCTAACTAACGTATTCTGCAACTTGTTTTGTATGCAAATATTTAATTCCTGAAGGACTGTGGTTTAGTACATTCTCCATTTGAAAATGGAAATGAAGAGATTTTTTTTCTCACTGAAGGAGGGAAGAGATTAGAATTTAGGGGGCTGGCAGGTATGCAGCGGTGGGAAGAGGTGGAAAGACAATAAGAATTGTCACTTTTGCTATTAAGGTGAACTGCTTGTATTTGCATTGCATTTAGGTAAAGCATATTTGATGATGTGGGTTTTTTACACTCTCCTCTTGCCGGCAAGCACTGTTTTATACGGGAAATGAAACCAAACCCCTGTTTTTATTGACCGATGACTTGTGTTATGTACAGCTGCTTGTAGGGAAGATCTGTGAAGGTTTGTGGTCTGTAGCTGCCCCACCAGGATACTTCCATCTCTTTCTTCCAGGGGCCTGGATTATAGGATCTAATCTTCCTGCCACTGGCAGCAGTGGTTGCAGGTCTCTGGATCAGGAAGAAAGTGGGATTCGCACCTGCACCTCCACCCTTCTGAAGCAGATACCATCTTGTCCTTGTAGTTCCAAGACCCTCCTTGAAGGAATACCTCCAAGCAGAAGAAATCCCATCAGTGTATTCATGTGCCAAACTACCAGTGAGCTACGAGAAAAGCATAATGGAACTGCAAAATGTTGCTTGATTGAGATTACTATTGTTTGAAAAAGACCTGAAAATACTGATGGGAAGTTTTTATGGTTCTGCTCTCTTCTGCATTTTTTTTTCTAGTCTCCCAGCATGCAATACTTACAGCCTATAATTAAAACAGCTTGTTGCTATTTGCATTTTCATGAAAGGAGCCTCTTCTAACATACCACTCTTAACTCTCCTATTTGATATGAAGTAAAATTTAATTTCAAGGCTTCCCTCTTTGTAGATTATTTAACTCTTAGTGGCTCATTAGCCTAAATCTCTCTCTGCTTCTGTCTGAGCGTGTGCGTCTCCCTCCCCCTCTCTCTGTCTCTCTTCCTCATTATTTGTTCACCTTTAAGCCATTCCAAAGCTAGTGGAAAGACAGATTGCAAAGACAGAAGCCTGAATTTTGCTATTATGCTCAACAACTCTGGCATGAGTTCCTGCACATTCCTATTAAAAATACGTCTGCAGCCGAAAACGCAGTGAGGGAAAAATGGGCTTCGGGCTGCTTATTAGTGAAATAGTTCTGTATGGCACTATCTGCACATGAGAGTCATATTTATGGATTTAGATGAACAGTGGAAGAGTAGTGCTTGGCATGATATTCTTGGAAGTGCTGAATTTAAGGACATATATAAAACTAAAATATTGTGCATATGCTAAGTGCTGGGTACTTTGTGCAATACAACTGAGCAAGGCATCCCTTAGAAAAGTAATAGCTAGCAGCAAGGGATGTCTAGCAAGTGGAATTTTCTGTTGATTCTCTCATTCCTCTTCCTATCTTTCCTTTTCCTGACAGAAACAGATGGAATTTTATTTTCTCACAATTACTATGAACTGAGACTAACAGCTCCTAAATTGGCAGTGAGGAGGTGGAAAGGTGTGGGAAAAAAATAAAAACATGCAAAGCCTCTGTAACAGTCTGAACAGTGAAATGTGGAAATAAACCTTGTCATATGAATTAACCATGACTGGCCTGTGATTGTGGATTATACCCAATATAAAATGATCCATCAGCTCTTCAAGTAATGTGTGTGTGTGTTAAACCACACAATTCTGTCACCCTTCTACTGATGATTAGACCTCCCAAACTATTATGAAAAAGAGGAGGACTGCCATGTTATTTACCTAGTGTTGAGGATTGCAAAGTTCTTTTTCGACTTTAAAATTGGTGTTTAAGCATGTTCCGTATGGAAGCCATTACTTTCTTAGAACATTTCCTTTAGGTTCCTCTTTGCCCCGTTTCCTCTTTTCCCAAACTCTGTATTTTCTTTTTATGACCCTTATCTTATTTTTTTTTTAAATTGCATTATTTAATCATGGAGGAAAGCAGAATGGTAGTAAACTCAGTTTAAAATCTATTCCAGATAGCATATGGACATCTTCTGAGAAAGCAGCCACCTGACTTTCTTGTAGGTTGGTTCTGGAGATAGTCTGGATGTGCCCCACGTACTGGCCATGACATGATTGTCTGACACACACCCCAGGAGTCACACAAGGACTTTCTGTGCTACAGCTATCCTTAATTTTGAGAAAGAAGACTTTCTAAATTGAACAGGTTAAACAACTTGTCACTTGGTTTTGTTCCTGAGGAGGATCCCAGTGCAGATTTCCGCATGTGCGGGACCTGATCCCACAGTGGGGAATGCACACCACTCGAGCCGGAGCAGCACTTCCCCTTCAGTGTGAACAGGGTGAGGATATCCTCTCGGATGAAGAGCAGTAAAGGAAGAGATTTTGTGCGAGGGAGAGAAAACAAGATTACACAAAGAAGCATCACCAACAGGGTCTAAATCTCAGTGAACGGCACAGAGAGATCAAACAGCAGAGAGGACCGACTGAAGAAATATGGACAAATTTACCTAGTTATTATGAGAAGCCAAAAGTCACAAGAGACTTCTTCCTTTGCCTGTGTTTAATTTGGTCTCTGGTTAAGATGTTTCGGATATTCTGGATTTCCTAATTCCAACCCTGGCCCGTTACCACTGTGCCAGTAAGATAAGGCAGCAGTGCCGATGCTGGTGCCCACTGTCATGTCTCGCTCAAGGAAGAGTGCCACCTTTTCGGAAAAAAATGTCATGACCCTGAGTGCAGGGTCCTCACCAACTATCTTTCCCTCTCCACATGCTCATTTTCAGAAGGACTGGGGAGGGGAGCTGACCTCAGCCCAGTTTTGGCATTGATCCAGAACCAAGATCATGCCGGTCCTGAGTACTGGCTGCGTGTTGCTCTAAGATCAGTAAATTAATTTGGGTAGACTTGATACTGATAGCAATTGGTACTGACAGCAATTGATACTGATATTGCTGATCTGTTATTTCAAGAGCTGGAGGTCTCTGCATTCTTGGTAGTGCTGGTATTGATCATAGCCCTCTGTAGAATTGATTATCAATGCCAAGTGACCAGGGTTGCTGCCTCTGGTCTGACATACGTGTGTCCCTTCCTCTTTGCACCCAGACTTGCGTGATTCAGGCTATCTGATGCTTAGCTTGACCTGCAGTGTAAAGCAATAGCCCCAGAAGCTGTCAGTGATTCCTTCTCATCACTGAGGAACCTGAAATAAAGAGATTGTTGACGGTTACACACCTTAAACTTAAGTAGAGCTTCTGGGAAGATGACTGTGAAGCATGGGGTAAGAGATGTTGAGTACACCAAAATTATTCAGCTACATACTTTCTGCCAAGCAGACCCTGAAAGTTCTGGGAGGAATGCCAGAGGGTTGCTGGTAGATGAATGTTTCTGAGCCATCTTGTCCTTGACTGCAGGAAACCAGAAGCGTTGTTGTATCAGGATATTTTTTTATACGGTCACCCTCTCTTTGTTTTGCTTTTGTTCACATGGAGTCATGTTAAATACTGGGTCAAAAATCTTAAGAGTCACTTTTGACGGTGGCCTTCTAATGGAAAACCACATATTGGATTAAGCTTTTAGCTATGCAGTTTACATAGACTGCACTTTATTTATTTCATGGTTACCTCACAGCAGTATCACATGCATCTTCCTGGGTTATCTGCGTATCCATTGTTTTGCTGATTCACTGCACACAGCACATTGAAAATGTTTAGTATCCTTGGGAACACAATCAGCCTCATTCGCATTCCATATATTATATGCTCATATAATGGAAGATCCAGCTTCAGTCTGCCTTAGTGTATACAGCTGGGAAAGGTTTGGCCAAAGTCATATGTGAAACCTCCTTCTTGAGCATTAGCTCAATAGGATTCTGCACTATACGTTACCTTTTATTTTGGACTTTTACACCTGTGCCTAAAGGCAGTGGCTGTTGAAATTTCTGCCACAGTGACTCTTTCATGCAGAACTGGCATCCGAAATATGGCTTGTTTGATTATCCCAGCTATTTTTCTTTACCTAAAAAATTAAAAATTACTGCCACAGTTGCATTATGATTGTTTGAATTACAGTCTTTGCTTCTGGTAATTTTGATGAGGTTGGAATCTTTCTAGATAATGATGCATCTTTGCCAAGCCCTTTCCAGCACCTTAGGAACCTACTGTTATTATTGTCATTGTTGTCATTGTTGTTGTTGATATTATTATTGTTATTTTTTAAATTAGTAGTAGTATTACAGTTCTAGAGCTTTCTTTTTTGTTCAGCACAGCCAATGCAGAGAAATTTTCATCTATTGTCTGCCATTGTTTTCGACATTGAAACATGACAAATTATTTCTTTTACTTCAATATCTTACCCTGATTGATGTTTTTGATGCTCTCTTCCATGCCTTACTTCTAATAGTGGTAACTGCACCTTCAATGAAACACTCATTTTACATTAGCTTCTTGTACTCTGGTGGGATTTTGCAGTGGTGTAGAAAAATAGTCTAAAAAATGTTAAAGAAAGGTTGTCCAAAATAAATTTTTTTAGTTCATTTTTTGAAGCATTTTCTAATTTGTGATCCCTGTGAGAACTAAAGTAGCCAAATAAAATATTAAGCATTTCTGCACTGTAATATATTGCTATGTGACAAAGGGAAGAAAGTATGCAGGAGATGCTGAACACGTTGACCTGTAGTAATAAATGTCCCACTTAATCTGCACAATGCTGGATTTAAAGTCATTGCTGAGAATTCCAGATTATATACAACATCAATAGTTCTAAACAGATATATCTTTGTCTGGGATTTGCAGATTTATTTCAATATGCTGGGTATGATGCTCTGAGTTCAAAGAAGCCCATTTGCTTAACAATAGCTTCAGAAATAGAGCCACCACTGAAGGACAGAACCAAACGTAAGGTACCGTCTTCTGCTGAGTCTCTGGTGATGGCAGCTGAAACGCCCATGTAGAATTAGAGGACAGCAAAGGAAACACTGGTATGTGACAGAGCCAGGAGGCTTTATCAGGTTGCTTTTGGGAAAGGCAAGCTTGGAACTGTGGAGGAGACCAGCTTCCTCCTGTTTGACGCCTCCTCTGTTCAGGGCAACGGGGCTGAGCGAAGAGTCTCTGCAAACCACGTCAAAGATAGCATCAAAGAAATACTCATGTAATCAATGACTGATGTAATTAGCATTCTTCCCAGTGGAAACACCCCAAAAGCCCCTCATATTGGCTAGCCATGTGATTTAAGGGACAGTAAAATAATTTTTCAACCCTAAGAATAAGTGCAGCACATCATTGTGCACAGAATATCTAAGGAAGCCATGAAGTGTCTTGATAAATATAAAAATGTTGAGATATATATATGGAAATCTACCATGCATGGCACACAAACTTCAAATGCAGCTAAAGGAAAAAAAAAAAAAAACAAACTCCAAACAACCCCCCCAAAAACCCCCAAAACCCCACATGTACAAATCTATCTTTTTCATGGGTTCACTTATATTCAGACTGAAGGTAGGCTGAAGGTGGGGTCATCAGGACCTGTAACATCATGCATGTCAGGGCTGATATTACGTGGGAGTTGTTCAGAGCAATGTGATTCAGATTCAATGTTACTTGAGGCCGTGTTACCCTAGTCCTGACTCACAAGAGAGAGAAAATTCATTTGGGCTGGATCCTATTATTCTCCCTGTTAATGCATCTTTGTTGAAATATGTGCCTCTTTTTGATCAAATTCAGTATCTGATTTTCAATGCAGTCCTAGTTTACCTCTTTTTTTTTTTTTTTTTT
>VXBL01002130.1:230817-244000 GCA_013400195.1 Aramus guarauna | reverse complement strand
TCTTTTTTTTTTTTTTTTTTTTTTTTTTTTTTTTTTTAAGATGTGCTAAGCTAGAGCAGTGGTTTTCTAAAGCTGCAAAATGAAAACAGCAGTTCCTCTGAATTCTGTTCAGTCTGTGGCTTTTTTCTTCTGCTGTAAGGTACACCATCTCACAAAAGCTTGTAGCCCAATCTTTAGGTTAAGTGTTTACCTTCCCTTTTCCTGCATAACTACTTCGGCTTTTTGGAGTTAGGCAATTTTATGTCCTCCTGCTACATTTTCTTTAGATCATTGTTTCCTAAAGCTACTGAAGAACTGAAAAATGTGCACAAAAGGGTCCTTGATTTCATTAAAGGGCAGTACATGAGTTTAATTATAACTAAAAGAAGAGAAACCATCACTTCTTTGTGTCATCTCTATGCAGTAATCATTTCTCCAAAAGCCTTGGGCATCTCATAACGTCGATTTATTAAACTTGGCTCATCAAAGAATTCTAGGGCACCATTTTGCAAAGGATGTTTTATTACTGAGTTAACATCAAGAAACATCGAAAGTAAAGGTTCCTGACTTTTTATATTAAAATAAATGAGTTTACAGTCTCTTCAGTAGTAAAAACTTTCTATCTTCAAAAGGAGTTTACTGTGGCCAGGAGGGGATAGGGTAGTGATACACTGATGGGGATAGTGCAGAGGCATTACTGTTTTCCTATGCCATGATCTCAAAAGCACTACTTGGGCATTATGGCTCTCTCTTCGTCCTTCAGCATCCCTCCTTTAGGTATCTACATTGGCTCAGATGAGAAAAGTCAACTGGATAAATCACAGCTATATGCTATTCTATGGCTGACTCTTTTCACCTGGAAGCATAAAACACCTAAAAATGTGGGCTTAGGTCTGCAAGCAAAATTGATCACAGTGCCCGTGATCTCTATGAGCTAACCTCCTGGTACACCTCCATTATGTGTAGGATTTTATACATGTATCTAAGGGACAGCTTTCAGCCAAATATTACGAATTAAGAGGGTACTGTAACTAACTCCACTGCTGCTGTGGTGTGTCCGACCAGAGCATCGCCACAGCTGGCTGGCCATGGCCAAAAGAGTGGCAGTTGGCATGAATACAGCAACGGTGCCACAAACTGCAATGGTTCGCCATGAACACAAGTCTGGGGCATAGAAGGCCCTATTCCACACATGGAAACATGCCAGTTTCTAAACGAAAAACAAAGAAAAAAGTGGGTTCTTTTTATCTTCAGATTATTTAGGTGATCATTCCCATTCACTAGTTATCGGAGGGCTGGTGGCAGGGGACTGGGGAGGAGAGGAGAGTTTTGTGAAATCTTTTGGAAATCCAAAATAACTAAATTTTTCATTGTGACAAAGTAGTTGTAGGTAGGACATTAGTATTTTGCTAATTGTTTAGAAGAGCAGTTTGGTAGAAAGATAATTTTTAGCCTAACTGAGAGAGAAAAAAACCTCCTTCAAACAAAGTCTGTCCGTGCAATGGTATGACATTATCTAAGTAATCCATGCCTTGTCAGTAGTGTATTACCCCAACTTGTTATTCACTTGTCACAGTGAGTAAAAAAGGTCTTTGTCTTGTGCAAATAAAAAGACATTTGAGTACTTCTAAGTACAACTTTGAGAGAAAAAAATATTTGCTTGAGACAAACAACTGTTTTGTGACAGAACTATTTCAGGTGAAAAGAATGTAAAAATCTAAGCAATGTGTCCCTGGCGTATAAATAAATGCCCTGTAATTGTCTTTGCTAAAAGTGGAGGTAATGGTGTTGAAACAATAGACTCTATTGAAAAATGAAATCCTGTAAAGTGATAAATGTGTAAGGTCAGCTGAACTATTTGAAGGTAAATAATTTTTCTTTCCTTAGCTACTGGCATCTTTAATCTGAGAAAGAAGACTTCCAGAAATTAACTCTGTGTGTTCCGCAGAGGTAGGAAAAGATCTGTATCAGGTATAGGATCACACCTGCCACTTCACTTAGCGGGAACCCCTTCAGTACGCTGCCTCTTGACTGGATTAGACAATTCCTAGCACAAAAATGTCCAAACTGTGTTCAGACACGCTCAGTTCCCGCTAAGACAGTCTCACGCAGATGGCTGGCAAGACTGATGAGACCGATGCATTTCTGACCAGCTTGTGGCCAAGGGGCTAATACTTCACATTCCTTCTAAGAGGTTGGGGTCCTTTAAACAGGTAAGGGGCAAAATTCCTCTCCTATACACAAAGAAATGCCAGATCAGGGGGCCCAAACAGCATCTGGATCTCCCGTCTGGAAACAGCTGACCAGTGGTAGTTACAGTTTAGGGACTCTGACTATTCGTACAGCTCACACAGATTGCCCTAAACAGGCAAAAGTGGCTAATGGCCTCCAACAGGCTGCATGCCAGGTAATGCCACCAGGACTGGAGCAAAAGTGGATTTAGAATTGCAAAACCATATTGCATTCTATTTCAGGTCAGCTTACATGGTCATATGGTGTATTCATGCCATACTTTCTCCATTTCTCAGTTTCCATTTCACCTTCCGGCCATTACCAATTCCAATCTGTCCCAGCTCCCTCCAATTTCATATATATTTTACATAGACAGTGTATACATATGGAGCAGATCCTCCTGGAAACTATGCTCAGGCACATGGAAAATAAGGAGGTGATTTGTGACAGCCAACATGGCTTCGCTAAGGACAAATTGTGCCTGACAAATTTACTGACCTTCTATGATGGTGTGACAGTGCTGGTGGACAAGGGAAGAGTGACTGACGTCATCTACCTGAACTTGTGCAAAACGTTTGACACTGTCCCGCATGACATCCTTGTCTCTAAACTGGAGAGACATGGATTCGATGGATGGACCACTCAGTGCATAAGGAATTGGCTGGATGGTCCCACTCAAAGAGTTGTGGTCAACAGCTCACTGTCCAAGTGGAGAACAGTGACAAGTGGTGTTCCTCAGGGGTCGGTCCTGAGACCGGCACTGTTCAACATCTTTATCAGTGACATGGACAGTGGGATCAAGTGCACCCCTCAGGAAATTTGCTGATGACACCAAGCTGTGTCAACATGTTGGAGGGAAGGGATGCCATCCAGAGGGACCTTGACAGGCTTGAGATCTGGGTTCGTGCGAAACTCATGAAGTTCAACAAGGCCAAGTGCAAGGTCCTGCACATGGGTTGGCGCAATCCCAAGCACAACCATAGGCTGGGAGGAGAATGGATTGAGACCAGCCCTGAGGAGAAAGACTTGGGGGTGCTGATTGATGAAAAGCTCAACACGAGCTGTCAGTGTGCGCTTGCAGCGCAGAAAGCCAACCATGTCCTGGGATGCATCAAAACCAGCGTGGCCAGCAGGTTGATGGAGGTGATTCTGCCCCTTTGCTCTGGTGAGACCCCAGCTGGAGTACCATGTCCAGCTCTGGGGTCCCCAGTACAAGACAGACATGGAGCTGTTGAAGCGAGTCCAGAGGAGGGACACAAAGACGACCAGAGGGCTGGAGCACCTCTCCTGTGAGGACAGGCTGAGAGAGTTGGGGTTGTTCAGCCTGGAGAAGAGAAGGCTCCGGGGAGATCTAATTGTGGCCTTCCAGTACCTGAAGGGGCCTACAGGGAAGATGATGAAGGACTGTCTATCAGGGAGTGTAGTGATAGGACAAGGGGTAACGGGTTTAAACTAAAAGAGGGTCGATTTAGATTAGATGTTAGGAAGAAATTATTTACTGTGAGGGTGATGAGGCACTGGAACAGGTTGCCCAGAGAGGCTGTGGCAGCCCCCTCCCTGGCAGTGTTCAAGGCCAGGTTGGATGGGGCTTTGGGCAGCCTGGTCTAGTGGAGGGTGTCCCTGCCCATGGCAGAGGGGTTGGAACTAGATGGTCTTTGAGTTCCCTTCCAACCCAAAACATTCTGTGATTCTGTGATTCTATGATGTATCTGATACGTACGTATCTATATCACACTGCTGCTGTCCCAGGCAGCACTGGTATCCTGTTGTAAAGAATTCTCCACCCAACTGCATGAGTTAGTAGCAGAGCTGAAAGTCCTTGTTGCATGCATAGAAACACTCGGCTTGTGATGGGAATACCAACCTCTGCACCAACAACCAGGTGCAAGAACAGAAGGCTTCATTTGAAAAGCTTCTGTCTCTGTCTCTGTGCTCCTTTCCTCTACTTTGAATGCATGACACTTTTTCCATTAGAGCTTATTTTGTGAAGTTATTTTGGGAATAACTTCCCAAACAACTGAACAAGAATAAAGACATACCACAAGAATAAAGGCATGACACTGAAACAAGAAAGAAAAAGCTGTTAATGCCAAATGTATAAGAACTTACACTCTTGAAAAAGAACTACTAGAAGGAAAAATGCTATGTTCTGATAATTCAGATATTTGATATCTTACTTCTTATGCAAGTCATTTTCTTTACATCCCTGGTGTTTCCATTAGAAATATGATTCTCCTTCCCTGCCTCCTGTTCAGCTGGTATTTTGGTCACGACAACTTTTCCTCTTTAAGAACAAAGGAATTTTTGTACTTTATAAGATCAGAGGTTTGTGCAGCCTCGTGACTTTTCTCTGACAATGATAACCCAACCTATTGCAAAAAACCTGCAAGCAATTGTTACAGGCAAAAACGAATTTTCTTTCTTACCCTTAGCAGCAATCAGCTGCAAAAGAAAAACCTGAAGGGGTGCTCTCTATTGAAAGTTGTCTCTATTATTATCATCATAGGATGATCAGGCCTATTTTAACATCTACAAGTCTATTCCTTTGTGATATCCTCTTAATTCTTGATTACAATGTTAAATGGTAAGGGGTAAGGGGTTTTATAGACGATCCTATTTTAACTCTTCACATTTCCTGATATTCAAGTGTAGTGTATGTTCTTATAGTTGGAATAAAAGACTGTATGCATTTACATTCTTTGTATTTTTTCTTTTTTTAAAATATTTTTATTGCCCCTCATTCATCTTTATATTAAACAGCCCCACGTATACGGTCTCTCCTTATATAAAAGTCTCGAGAGAATTTCTAATTTGTTTCATCATCTGTTTTTGAAATAATTTTATTTGCATTATTTTTAGATGAGAGAATAAAACCAAACACAATAGAAAATAGACCTCTAATTTAAAAAATGCTTGTATATTGACAGAGTTATTTTCAATGTTGCTTATTTCTTGATAATGATCCTTTTTATGCACACACTTCCAAAGTGTGGTAGGATTTGCCTTAGGGAGCATGGGCATCTTTGACCCTTTGTTGAGAAATGTTTGAAAAAATTACCTCAGGCAGAGATACTTTTTGGTAAAAAGTTCCTGAGAAGTATCTCTTTCTTTGGCCTAAGAGTGAGTGCATATTATTTTAGCGGTTCCATCATTTATTTCAAAACTCTCTGAAGTACCATTTAACCCTGAGGTCTTGTCCTTCAGCTTATCCTGCTGTTTCAACAGCTCTCCCTCTGATTCCTCAGTCTTCACCTTTGCTACCTGGAGGTAGAATAGAAATGGTGTAGGGATATTCTGTCATTTTCTTACTGTTTCTACCCTCCTTCACACCTAAACTTTACTCATATTCTCATATCTTTAGCAAACAACATTCACTTTTTTTTTTTTTTTTAATTTAACACAAGGGAAAATCTGGTTAAAACTGAAAGCTAGATAAAATTGTTGAAACGCTTCATTTTCTTCACCCAAATGCTGAAAGCTGGAGGTAAGGTGGTATATGTATGAGAATGGGAAAGCACATTAGTTTTGTATCTTTGCAAGAAATACATGAACTGCTGTAACTTCATTCCTCACGCTAACAACCTAAACTACATATTTGTTCAAAGTATTCGGTAGGAATGTTTTGACACAGAGAAAAGAAAAACCCAGTACCTCTATGTACTGCTGATCTGGGGTTGTCTATTGTTAATTCAAACAGTTGCCTTGGGAAAAATAATCCTTACTTGTGAATATGAGTAAGAACCCTCCATTTGGCACTATTCTGCTCCACAGCTTGAGACGTTCCCTGTCCCTCCCTTGCTCGGTCTCGTCGCCGCGCAGATGAGGCGCAGCCCCAAAGGAGGACAGGGATGGGTGGCAGGAGATGACCACCACGCTCTTGCCTTGCAGAAAGGGAAAAAGAGGTACCGGCAGCCGCCGCTCGTGCTCCTGGCCCTCGTCCTACCCCCTTTCCCCAGCCGCCCGCCCTTTCGCTCTCCCTCCACGCTCTCCAGCAGCAAGGGTACGCCCTGGGGCCTCCTGCGCTTGGTGGAGCTGCGTCCCCGGAAAGCTGGGGAAGGCTGTGCCTGGCAGAGACCCCCACACGCCACCGGCACCCGTGTCACTCCGAAAGCGGGTGTCGAGCACCTTCGTGGGCAGAAGCATCTATTCCTAATAAAGCCGAGTAAACTAAAACAGAAATAAACGAATACATAAATTATTTGGGAGCTGACTAAATGAAATAGCGCTTTATGCACTCTATTTAAACCAAGCTATTCTGTTTACAAAGAACAGTGGTTTAAGGAAAGCAGAAGTCACCGGCGTTTGTGAGCTTGAGATCTGAGAGCTGCATGCAAACTGCTTCTGTCATCGTTTGAAAACACGACGCTGACAGATCTCTAACTTGAGGGTACCACTAAACAGGATTAACCACTTTGACACCGCAGGTTTCATTTCACTGAAATGGAAATAAGTGCTGTTCATGGGAAGAATCTGTCATATTATTCATGCCTGCGGTGGCCTCTCAGGGCGTACGTGGTTGGTCACATCTTGCCACATAATGTACGACTTGAAACTAAACTTTCAAGAGTGCTTTAATCGTGTTATTATCAGTTAATTCTTCTTTTGGCCTTAAGGTACTAATTGAAAGAGATAGCGACCCAGCTCAAACACCTTGATACGCCTGGCTTCAAGAAAAGCACAACTTTGGGTTTATTCTTATGCAGCATGTTTATTTAGCAGGTGGCCCCTCACCCACCCACGGCACTCCCTATCACCTGCACTTCATCCGGGGTGCGTTCACCAAGGGGTACAGCGCGGGCAGGACTTAGGCGGCGGTAATTCAGAGGCCTGATTCGTTCGATGGCAAATTCGGGATTCCATCGCCAACCGGAGCGGCTCCTGTCCCTGGTTCCCCCGGGTCGCAGCTGCCGCCCTGCCCCAAAGGCAGCCCAGACGGTGGCCAGCTTGCGCTTTTGGCTCGCTCCCCCTCCCCGCTTGCCAGCTGGGCTCCCCCGCACTCCCTGGCCTGGCATCGTGGCCGCCTTCTGCTTCCCCGCCATGCCAGCAGAGCCCAGGAGCCACGGGAGGCTGCCGGCAGGCGCCGGTGGGGGAAGGAGACAAAAGAAAATGTCAGGGAGGTATCGATAGCAACTGGCAAATCCCGTGGCAGAAAGTGCTCGGTTCGGTGCCATCACAGCAACCGTACTGGATTTGGAAGCTGTGGGATCACGAGATCCAAAGGCTGCGTATGAGAGAAATTCACCCCCCACACGTACCTGTATAACCGTGCCAGATTGCCCAAAAATATTGGGAGACAACAGTGCATTTGCTTAAATTTGTTCATCTTCTCAAAGCTTTCCCACAGCCAGAAGAGCTGGGGTTGTATTTTATGTTAGCTGCCCGGAGAGCTGTCAGACCTCCCCGCTCCGTGCCTGGGACTGAGCTGGGCAGCGATGCCCCCGGACAGCGGCAGGGACGTGGCAGAGCTAGCGCCCACCGCTGAATCCAAAGGCAGGCACTGTTAGCGCTTCATCCCGTTTGCTCTCTCTCTTAGGGAAGAGGGTGCTCTATTTTACTTGAATTTCCTTTTCACTTTTAAAGAGCATCCAAAGGAGAAATGTCAGGATAATAAAGAAAAGGAGACTTCGCTTTTGTTTGCTAAAATGCAAACCTGGAGCCAGAATAGTTCCTCTGTGGTAACTAAAGAGCTCAACCATTCATTACCTTCCTCTTGGATGACGCTTGCTGTACCCCTTGAAGAGATTCATTCTTACCTAGACGCGCAGAGAAACCAACTGCGTTAAGAGAAAAAAGGGTAAGTTATGCCACCTTCCATACTGTTTTGTGGAGCGCCTCAGCTGAATGAGAATAATTACTCATGAATTTTAACTGTTGCAAAATTAATCGGACTTTGGGTCAAGTGCATTGCAAAAATATTTGTTGATGCATCAGGATTGGTGACTTAGGATGTATATTATAGCTTTTGTATTTGCCCCCCCTAATACAAATCACTGATCTGGATTATTATGACCCAGAAATAGAAGTTTTCTTCCCTGGTGCTGCTGCTTTATTTTAAATCCAATGTTTATATCCATTCCTTAAAATGTTTTCTCCTGTTTTATTCATCCGTTTTAGACTAGTTAGAAAGCTTCCTACTACATTTTCACAAGTAGTTCTGCTTCACTGAAACTGTCTCCAGTAAAGGGATGATTTTTCTGCCATTCCTAGATCCAAACAAAACAAAACAAACAAACAAAGGTTGGACATTTTAACTCTCAAAATAGGATTTTTAGAGCTAAAAGTTCTGAAAACATTTGATTCACAACATTTCAATGCAAATACAATGCCTTTTATGTGAAAACAAAGAAAGAAAGGGTCAAAATGGGCTATTTAGAAACATGGAAACAAACCATTTCCCACTGAAACAGGTTTACGCGGGCAGTTCATGAATGTGTTCAAGATTTTGATATTTCAGCTATGGAAAAAATACCATAGAAATGGAAAATTCATAGAGAAGGAAAGACAATTTTCTGTCCAGCTCTGGATATTATTTATCCAACCAAGAGGCAGCCTGAAGCTCCAGAAAATGTGATAGATGTCAGGAAACGAGCCTCCTCATCACTTCAAATTTTATCTTTTTTGGTGTTACAAATCCATTGCAGGTTTGTTGCAAGCATTTTTTTCTTCTTTTTGCTTGTCACTGGGCAGGAAGTACTCACTAGGTAACACAAAAGCAAATAAACCAAATTGCTGGCGCAATTTTAATCACTCTCCATCCAATGGCAAAAGATTACCCATAGCTTAAGTCTATCTTCCCTGAAATTGGTTCCTTACTGCTTCTCCCCTACAAATCAATCTCTAACTAATACCGCAAAATATTCTGAGAAGTTGTGTGACCAATATTCTGTTCCCACTTATTTCTGTGAGCTTCCCGTTCCTCAGAGGCGTTATTGTCAGGTTTGAAGCCATGCAAATGAAAATAACACAGCTCCTTTTCTTTCAGCATTCCCAGTTCCTACATGCATCTCTAAATACCTTACGCGTACGCTGTAACATTATAGCATTAAGTGAAACTGCTTTCGAATGTCTGAATATTTTTACTTAATATAGTCACAGTGAGTGTTCTTTACACCTGTTATTTGTAATTATTCCTGTTCTTAATCTACACAGTTTAAAATTTGTGAAGGAGGTGATGGCATTTCCTACAAGCAAGCAGAAAAGAAAAAAAAAAAAAGAAAAAGAAAAAGAAAAAGAAAAAGAAAGATGTTATTAAAAGAATATGTCATTGTCACACTTCAGGCCTGGAAGGACTTCTGAGGCTGTTGTGGAAAAGGTAAACTTCATTCTTGGGAGAGAATGAAATGTTAACTTGCTGTCAGATAAAAACCTAAAATTTCTGTTAAATTCACATAACTGAGAGTAGAAGGCAGACCTATTTATGTCTAAATTATAGCTCACTTTGGGTACTGAAACTGTGCATCCCCTTGTGTATCTATAATATACTCAGTTACGCAGGACAATCATACTGTGACAGCTTGAAAGAAGGACTCAGAAAACGGGAAGGCAGTTTAAAGTTCTTATTGAAACAACTTATTTTCGGAAGCTAGCTGCACCCTCGTTGCAGGAGCAATAAAATCCTTTCCCTGAGGAAGCTGATACTTTCCAATGGCCTTAAAGAAAGCTTACACTCGTCGAATCGCGTTGCTGGCAGGGATGACGGAAGGTGACTGAGTCCCCCCTCTGCCCGAGGGCCAGTCTGCGGGTGCCAGCCCTGCCCCATGGTGCCCGGCTCTTCTTGAAGAGTCTGAGGTTGGAGCCTGCACAATCACCCAGCCAACCTTTCTCCCCACCCTTGTCCTTTCTATTTTCTAATCTTTCTTGCTGTGTTTTAAACCCGTTCTCTTTTGACCAAGCCACCGGATGAGAAAATTCATCCTTTTCTCTCTCTTTACAGCAGTCTTTCATATATTCAATATACATTCATATATGTATTGTATATCTGTGTATGTTATTTTCTCTTCTTCTGCTTCCCCCTCTTCAACCTAAATCCCTGTTAATTTTTTTCAGAATTTCCTTATAGGGCATATTTTATAGATATCTGATCATTCAGATTGTTCTTTTCTGCTCTCTTCACAGGCTACATATTTATTGAAGCCAGACAGACCACAGCTACTGAGCTTTTCTAGAGCCATGGAAATCAGGCTGTTTCACAAAGAGTCTGTGCTTCTCTTTCTGTATTGTTTCACATGGCTTGACTTTCTCACTGCAGCTCTCTGACATTGTCCCCTTTGTATAGATTGTGATTCACATAACCACAGATCTTTTTCTTTATTTTTCACATAATTGCAGCTTTTTTCCTGCAGAGCACCCAGCAGTTCCCCCTTTCCTATTTGTACAGCTGATCATACCTGCCTCTGCCCAGTAGCATGCACTTATCCCTGTTGAATGGTACCCTCCTTTTTTCAGACCCGAACTCCAGTGTGTGAAAATCCTTCTAAATCCTACATCTGTCCTCCAGCACGCTCAAGCCTCCCTGTTTGGTATAATCTGCAGTTATGTAAACACGTTTTCTGAACCATTGCTGAGTTCATTAACATCTTTCTGACAACAAATCACTTGTACCAGCTCCCAAAATATCTTCATCTACATTGTTTTCCTTGTTTGCTTAAAGAATATCATATGAAACCATGTCATAAATCTTACTAAAGTGACATCCAACATGACATCCAACGTTTCTCCTCCACTGACAATTCCTCTGACTTTGTTGCAAAAGAGATTGGATTTGTTTGACATCTTTTGTTCTTGACATTATTTGTTGTGGTGCAAGTGCTTAAAAATAACTTGTTTACTTGCTCCAGCATCTCTTCTGGGCACTGAAATTAAAGAGATTAGTATATATATACCTTCCTATTTCCTTCTTTCCTTTCAACAATACTGTTTGTCCCTTTCTGTCCTACAATATGCCTCCACGGTAAATTTTCAAAGGTAACCACTACTAACTGAGATTTCATCTGCCAGCCCTTTAAGTGCAGCTGATGGAAAAGCCGCAAATCTTGTCTGAATAATTTCTCACTTGTCCTTTGATAGTCAAGTCTGAAATCCATTTGTCTTCCCAAGTATCAATAATGCCTGATATTAAAAAGCAATCAAAATTAGGTGCAAAAATATTAAAAAGCTTGGCTTTCTCAGTGTTTTCTGTCAAAAACTTTCCAGTTCTGCTTGATACTGGAGCAATCATTTGCTTGATTCTTTTCCATTTCTGGTAATGTACTTAAAATGATTTCATGTTACTCCTGATATCCCTTGCTAGTTGCTGCCTTCATTTTTCAATTTCATCCCTGCACGACTGGGCTACACTTTTGTAGCTCTCCCAAGTAACCTGACCCAGCTTCCCTCTTTTCTGCATGCTTCATTCCCGTCTGAGGTTCACAAAGAGCTTGTGGCAGCCAGGCTGCCCCTCACCTCTTCTGCACGGATAGTTCACTTACACTCTTAATGTTATTTCTCTGAGGAGCTGCCAGCTCTCTTAAACATCTTTTTTGTCTGCATCAACCTCTCAGAACATCATATTGTATGCATTTATTGGAGTCTGCCTCCGTACAATCATAGAATCATTTAGGTTGGAAAAGACCTTTAAGATCGTAGAGTCCAACCATTAACCTAGCACTGCCAAGTCCACCACTAAACCATGTCCCTAAACACCACCACATCTACACGTCTTCAAATACCTCCAAGGATGGCGACTCAACCACTTCCCTGGGCTGCTTGTTGCATCTTAGTTTTATTTTGATCTTGCTGTTTCTTTCCAAAATCACAGTCTCCCTGCAAAAAACTGTGAAGCCACATATATGGATACACACAGATACTCATATATGTATACATATATATATACACACACACACATTTATCTCTCTCTTTATGAAGAACACTGAGAACTTAAAAATTGCATGGCTTTTCTGACTCAAATAATTCAGTTTGATATCTATAAAAGGAAATGAGAGATGCTGGGTGAGTCACCAGAAAACCAGCTCATAATTCTGCTGGAAAATGGAAGAAGGCAGGACTCCTGATTCCTTTTCTAATAATCCTGTAAATAAATTGTTTGCTTTACATCAGCTGTAGCTGATAGGTGAAGGACACATGTTGAAAGCATTGTGGACCCATTTGGCTCCTGGACTAGAAAAGAGCGTTGAAAGTTTTCTTCTAGTCTGCTCTTGTTACTGGTGATGTATCTGCGATCTTGTAGACATTTATTCTTATGTCTCTTGTTCCTTCCCAGTTTCACCACATCAGGAGTGTAAGGAGCAGGATTAATGCTGGCCGGGCTTCCTGACTTCAGTCTCCTGGGAAAATTTTGAGCAGGTAGAGGGCTGCACCAGTTCACGTCTGACAGGCTCTGCAACAATAGCCCTAGAAACCAACGGTATGGTGTCCCACTGGCTCTCGGGGAATGAATTCTTCAGATGTTATATCCAGCACTGGCTTGGGTTTAAAAGATACCTTTAAAATGTGTTTTCTTTTCCTCCACGTCTCCCCAGGACTTATTCTGTGACACTTGGCACATTTCTATATCCATGTCTATAATGCACATGATCTCTCAATTTCCTGCAAATGTTCAATAACACAGAAAGGGGAAAATAGTCCAAATTAAGCAGCATCAATCTGCATTGGTTATGAGTATACCACACTTGGCTATAAAGCCTTTCTGTAAGCGTATTTCACTAGTTCAGTATTTCTTTGTCTCTCTCGTACATTTTTAATCACTTGGATTAGCATATTTTTACTTGTTTCTCTCATGTTGTCTAAATATTAAATATTTACAGTTTATGGCAAGGACTCATTTTCCTTGATTCTAAAGAAACATTTACTGCTTACGATGGTGCTTAAAATAAATTGTTAGTAGCAACTTGCTATGTATGCAGGATACTGAAGTGGGCTGTATGAATTTTGCGTTCATACAGAAGACTTTGAGTTTCTTTTGGGTATATATTTG
>VXBL01002130.1:183546-220448 GCA_013400195.1 Aramus guarauna | reverse complement strand
CCCCCCCCCCCCCCCCCAAAGAATGTGAACTAAAAAGGATTCCAACTTGGATTGAATTTCTTGTCAGAACACTGACTGATTATATATTCATGTATGTAAATGAAAGAAGATCTGATCTTTACATTTTGTTTTGAAATCATATATGCGTAATGCTAAATAATACTGATTTTACAACTACAAAGCTTGTGTTACCTTTTATAAACTTCTGATATGTTCATGTAAGCTGTTTTGTTTTTTTTCTTTTAGCCTTTGAGATCTTACTTTTCTGGAATGGTGCCATAGTACGCTCTAAAAGATGTTAACTGATTATCTACTGCAGAAATAAGGAAGTATATGCTATTTTGTTGTGAGGTATACTAAATGAGTCTACACACTGGGTAACTTGCTGGAAAGTAAATTTTCAAGTATTGCAACTTTGGATGTATTGCATGTTATAGAAATACTCCTTTTAAGTCTTACTCTCTTTGTTTGCCTCTTTTCAGCCCTTTAAAGGCTTGTGAAAATGCTATGAAGTAGGGGTTTTATTTAAGAGATAAGAGATGAATAGATGATTAGGTTTTAAAAAATAAGATATTCCAGATTGATGAAGGATAACTTTGAAGGAATGCAGTTAAGTCACACTTGTTTGGGAAATGACTGGTGCCTGTAGGAGCACGTTACCCACGCACGGAAGCTGGAGCGGGAACAGCGGCTCCGGATGGTGTGTCGGTCCATGGAGGAGCCTGTGCAGGTCCTTTCCTTGAAGGGCTCTCTGCTAACAGCACGTGAATGCTGGTGGTGAAAGCACATGTAGTACTCGTACATAGGAAAGAGTTGGGGAGGAGTATTTCTTTCCTTACATTGCACCTATTCTCTGTCAATAACTGGTTTTGCCGTTCAAACTACAGGTAATTCTCCCCCCCCCTCCCCCCCTCACATATGGAAATTTGATCTGGAAGCATTTGTAGAAGAAAACGAATGAGGAAAGAGAGGGGCAAGTGTAACTCCTCATTCAGATTAAGCCTAAAAAATGTCTGCCTATATCTCAAGCTAAAATTAAGAAGACTTAATGAATGCTGCAAAGAGGATGTTTTGTTAGATTCCTCTTCTATGCTGTGCATCTGTTTAAAAGAATAACCTCAGATCTTACCCGTCAGAGACTGCCCATTGACGACTGTCCCTTCCTCCGCTGAGGATGGCAGCAATGAGGTCTGAGTTACTGCCTGTATACCAGTGGTAGGGTCAAAAAGCTAACTGGCTCTAAAATTGGTGTCTGTGTCTTACCTGTGAGCTGCAGAGTCATTGACAGAAAAATGGTGATCTTTTTGGTGGGGACTAAACCCACAATCTACTGGTTCTTTAGGCTTCTTTTAGATGTTGTATTTATCTGCATAATTCTGTGCTATGTATTTTTATGAGTGGGCATGCTGTCAAGGTAAACTTGCACTGGGAGGCCCTAAATATGCATGATTTTTGTCAGGACATTATGCTTGCTTGAGCGCCTGGCTTACAGTGAGAAGGATAATGGAGATACATAGCAGGCAAAAGAGAGAATGATTTTGACGTTTTCTGTAGAATACAAGCTTCTTTGAAATGCAGTAATACATGTCCTTTGAGTAGTTCTTTCAGAATGAGAAAGGCGAAGTTAGCCAGAAAAAATGTTTTCCATCCTGTTTTCTGATGCCTAGTATTATGTAGTAGCAACGCAGAGAGGGTGAAGGCTTAGGCTTGTCTACTAATATACTACTTTCTGACAAAGGGCTAGCACAGTGGGAGGTGGCTAGGAGAAGTGATTTGGGGATTAACAATAAAAACTTCAGTAAGGAATTAAAGGCAGATGAATGCTTTCCATCTGATTCTTTAAAAAGTAACTGATGTAAGCAGAGAAAGAATAAAACTCAGTTTACAGGATGAATTGAGATGTAAATGATGTAAATAATACACCTCATGAGTGTGGAGATCCTCCACCGCTCTTTAAGTTGGAAGATATTTTGACGATGAATCCAATGTTATCCTATGTTCATGGATTATTTTTTTTTCTCAGCTTTTTCAGTTTCTTTAATTTACAGCAAATGGTTTCTCACTGGTGTGTGCTATGGATTCTCTACTGCTGTTCCTTTAATCAGTGGGTTTTGGCCATTTTCTGTCCGTGACTGACAATCACTCTGCTTAGCTTGCTCTTTGTAACTTTGGTTTTCGTTCTGCTGCTTTGTGCACCCCCATGTCATCATGCTTCAGCCTTGCCATTGCATTTCTTTCTTTGCTCGTATATTCCTCACCTTGTTTTGTTTCATTTTTCCCCTTCGTTGCTAGAAGCTGCTAGATTAATTTCTTAACCTCACCTTTCTCTAGCACTCACTTGGCTTGCTTGCCGAGGTGCGTATTCAAGAATGCCTTGAGCTCTCTCCTTTCAATGTAATTTTGCCAAAATGTCCCTGGAGGTCTCTCCTCTGTATCTGCTGATGCTTTTCTTCACTTCTGTGGCGGGTGTGCTGTGGGTTGAGCCAGGCTGGTGATGGTGAGTGCGACGTAAGAGGACTCTGTCTTGGTTGGCAAAGGACCTAACTGCCTTGCTTACGGTTTGCCGCTTAATTACACGGGGTGGTGGAAAACTGTTCCTACATCTGCCCCTGCAAAAGAAGTTACACTTTGTTTCAGACTGACCCCACTCTATTTTGGAGGTAACTGATTTTTATTTTGCTATTATTCAGCAAGTAGTGGTTGTTAGACAGAGGCTCAGAAATACCGTTCTTGAATGTTTTCTGTGACAAACAGCACTACCTACAAGCTAATTTAATAGCAGTTCTAAATTGAATACTTAGGTGTAACTGAGTTTTAAGTAGTATCTCTTCGAAACAGTAATGTGTTGTGTTCCTGCAGTTGGGTTTGCCTCGTTTCAAACAGCGCTTTCAGAACTTTCAGTTGTCTTATATTTTTAACAGGCTGGTGGGCATGCTGTAAAATAGCCTATCTGGTACAACACAAGCTAATGAAAAGCTGGAATCCTTTTTATGTTCTGACAGACGCTCCGGTTGTGCTAAACTTGATGACTATCACTGCGGGGTTGGAATCTTTATTACTGCACCAAGTGCAATCTGGTACTTGGAACAAAAAGATAAAAACCATGCAGTGTTTTAAAGTAATCTGTAAAAACAGTTACTTTGACTCTGCATCACCTTTCACGATTTATTACTTGGAGCAGAAAAGCTTTGAATTTTTGGGGGAGTCTACAAAAGTATCATGTATTTCAAATTTATTTGATGGCTTAAAAGGATTTCTGTTCTTAATCCTGATGATCATTTATGCTATGAATGTTATTGTGCAGCAAAACCTGCTTATTTTATGATATTACTCAGTTTTATTTATCACTGCTTTCAAGTCTCAATCTTGGGAGTTTTTGAAATAATTGTCCAGCATGTTTGCACACACACACTAAATTAATTCTTCAGTCACTGGCATTTTAAAAAGCATATTTAATTTGTTTTAGCCATGGGACTTGCACTGTGTAAAGTTTTCATCATGCAATCCATCACCATTGTGTGCAAGTTCCTCGAAGTTTCACTGAAATGTCACAGTTTCAGGAAAATGCTCAGCTGTACGACACCCTCTTGTTATATGCGATATGTTTGTGTAAATTATTTTTTTTTAGCATGCAGGTATAAGATTCAAGGAATTCCAAGTAGAAACTAAAAGCCTCTTCTAGTTTCTACCACCCTAAGAGAATGTGGTTCGCTGCTTTTATCTGCAGTTAGCATTTCCCTAACAGGTTCTCTGTCCTCTGTTACCAGTCATAGTGGGCAGGGGTATCAGTGGGTGCTTGGGCCTTTGTGTAGATTTTACATCAGTGTTTTGTTCTCCCTTCCACTGTAGTTGTGCAAGATAGTGTGTTTTACCCAAAGGTGTTTAAATGGGTGACTGTTTAACTCCATGCATGTGAAGCAGGATGAGAGGGTCATGTATAAAAGTCTTTCTTCCATTTTTCAGTAATGTTTGTTGGGGGGGAAAAAAGGAGTAAAGCACATTTTATATCTATCTTTGTATTAGAAGTCCACAGAAAATGCAAATCATTATACGATGAACTGTTTAAAACAATGAAATAAAAGTTTGGGTTCTGTACCCTTGCTACTTTGATATATCCGTTGTTTACACACTGCTTTTCTACATGTAGTTTGTTAAACGTTCACAGCTTAAAACCAGCAAGGTAATTATACACTAATACAAAAAAATCCCCCTTTCAAAAAAAAAAAGAAAACCCAAACCCCATCAACAACCTCCTCCCTAACTTGTTGTATTACTACTCCACAGGAAACTGTTGTGCTGAAAGGAAGAATTAACTGGTCTTTCAACTTCAGCCTTTTTATTGTGAGAGGGGAGATCACAGAAGTGTTACCATGGGGAGAACGGCAGCTAAAGGTAAGGCCTGGTAGCTTTTATCCAAGAGGAAAGAAAATAGGGAACCTGTTAAATTCCCTTTTTGAAGGTGGTGGGATATTGCTTGACAATTACTATACTGTTAGATTAAAGAAGACAGTTTATGATATGTACTGAATACAGGTAAGTTCAAACTTCACATTTTTTTTAAAGTAAATGTGCTAAATTTGGCTTATCCTGGAGTTCTACAAGTTCAACCAAAGCAATTTTGTCCTGTGACAGCCTTGAAGCCATTATACTACTCTAAAATTGAAGAATGTGTCTAGCTGTGGTACTAAATAAAATGTCATGCTTTATTCTGTAGCTGCATATAATTTAGCAGGACGATAACTGAGTAGTACAAGGAATCCAATTTTATCACAATGAATGGCATTAGCAGCTGTGTCTTGAAGATAGAATGAACATTTTTAAATAAATTCATCCACAAATGCACAACGTACTACAAAGGTGTGATTTCTGCTGCGTCACGTCTGCAGAAGTTAATTGTGAGTTAAGTGCTAAAATAGAGTGAGACTGAAGAAGAAACAAGGGTGTTTGGGTTGGTGAAACAAAGAGAATGTGAAGAAAGAAAGACCCACTGTCTGGAACCAGGTTGCTGCTGCTTTTCAAAGCTTTCAGATGGGTATCCTTCCCCCATAAAAGCTGCTAGCACTTTTGTACTTTTCTTGAGCTTTCCACCTTCAGCCCAAACTGCTTTATGTGCTTTTGCGCTCCCTTGGTAAATAATTGCCTTTTGCTGTAATAGATTTTCTGTAATGGCAGGAGTCATCTGTTTAATTGTTGCACCAAGAGTTTATGGAGGAAGTCTATCCCCTTTTCCTGTAGGTTTTCTGCATGGCTGTTGTCTAAATATACTAAAAGAAACACCCTGTTCTGGGCAGATAAGGTAAGAATCCTACCAGGGAAGCACAAAAAAGAAGGGAAAGGAGACTTTCCGTATTCACTCTGTCTTGATATCCTCAACTGTGTGCACTGAGGCTTGCTGAAGGGTAGCTAAAAGGTGCTCACAACTCTGTGTGGTAGGGAGTGACGCAGGCTCCTTCCTGAGCAATTATAAGTCTTGGGCTTCTCTTAAATCTCATCTGAAGGTGAGTAACTCTGTGGCGTGGGAAGAGCAAATGTTTCTGTCACCCAAAGGTATTTCATGTCCATCAGGAAGAGACAAGGGGTTTCTTTGAGAAAAATGGTCTCCTGCCATGTTTTGAACACCTGTCAGAGTTGAAGACTTTAAGGTGGCTAAGAAATAGCTGCAGAAATCTCAAAAGCATGAGTGTGAACTGCTTTTTCCCCACATGGGACAGTAAGCAAATAGCAGCTCTTAGAAGGTGTGCTTCCTCATGTAGCACACCATTCTGTGGTAAAAACTGTCAAAAGACGTAATGCTTGGCAGCATGCAGACAAAGCAGTCATCTAGTTTGCTGAAAGGTTAACTCTTCCTAGAAAGAAGTGTGGTGGATTTTTAAAGCATCTCAGACAAGAAGCTGGAGTTCAGCATGGGTGTTTATAAGAGGAACTATACATTGGTCACCAAAATTATCTTTACCAGACCTTTCATTGTACAGGTGCCTTTTCTGATTGTTGGTGTTTTTGTGGGTTTTTTTGGCGTTTCCAGGTCAGTCAAGATAGCTTTGTCTTTTTTTTCTTCCTTGTCTCTAATTTCTTGCATGATAGATGTGGTTACTCTTGCCTGTCTTCTGTTCAGTAATCTTATCAGCAGAAGAATTCTGTGGTTACAGATAGGGTAGGAGTAATGTAAACACATGGAGTTTTGAATCGGTAAGCAGAAAGCACTATGTTAAATAATCTTACTCTAATCTTGTTTTGTATATACAGCTTTAGTTTATGAAGTACACTGTAGAAAAACAGTTAGTTGGTGAACAATAGAATATGCTGGCTTTGTAATTTCAGTGTATGCTGTATTCTGGTCTTGCTACCTAGAAGAAAACTCTCTCTCATGCAGTTTTGAAAATAAGTATTTACCCTGTATGTATTGTAAGCTAAAAGTATGTATATATATATATTTACACAGCAAATGTACAAACTCTATATACTTATATGTATTAACTATATTTTTAAAACTTTCTTTGGAAATGGTATCTCATTCTTTGCTGTTTTTTATTTTTTTTGAGAGGTGAGTAGCATGCGATTAAGTCCACAGTAGCAGGATTTCATTTTCCTTCATGTTATGACAGAACGATCTAAAATGTATTGTGTTTTACATAGGAAAGTAGACCAAAAATGGTCTCTTGAAAAATAGACTTTATGAATAGAGGAAGACAGATAATGAATTAAACTGACCTATATTTTTATCACCATGAGCTTCAAGACTCTGGAACTAGTAAGTCTCTTCTGTCTGTAATATATGAATAAAGTTCCCATTTTCAAGTCCACTTTTCAGGTTTCAAGGAATTAGTCATTGTATGTGGCTAGGTGAAGGAGAGGAAAAGAAAATACTCTTTGTATCTGCAGAAGTATTTCCCTTTTTCATAACCTCATTTTTGAGGTTTGACCAAGCTGAGAGTCATATGCTGAGGGAGTCATCTTCCTCAGCCCAGTGATTTAATAGTCTTCCATATTTTAATTTTGAAACTAAATTTACTAGAATTTAGGATATCAAAATTTCAAATGTAGATTGGCATGCATTTAAAAAAGGCAAAAAAAGATATTTCATATTTATAAAATTGGATTTTAATAAAAGCTTATTTTCTTTAATGTTGCTTTTGAAAATAAACCACAAATCCCTATCCACTCTTAACTACTGACATTGGAAGAGGCACACCAGACCAAGGCATCATAGCAACGGTGAAGTATAGACTGGGGGAAGGTTTTCTGAGGTGGTAGTAGATACCCTGTATCTCTTGTGAAAACAAGTTAGTAATTCTTGCTGCTAGTAGCTTTTCATCTGCTTAGATAAACCACTCCAGCTTTGTAAGGCTTCCCAACATTGAAGGGTGGAATGCACAAAAGCAAGGGGAGCCTTTGAAAACCATCTTAATTTTATTCAGACTTATTTTTGAATGCTTCTGCATGTGCTGGGTGAGTTTTACTTGAGCATTTTAAAGAGTAAATTTCTGGCCATCAAAAACAAGTGATAGTGATGTTGCTTTGGGTTTATTATCAATGAAGATGCCTCCACCTCAAATAGATGGTTAAACTGCTATTGAGGACTCCTCTTCTTTCCATTAATGTCATAATCTCTTTTTGTTCTCATAGTTTTCTAGTGGCTGATGATAAGAAAATCATATTTGCTGTGATATTTGTGAGATAGGCACTAAACCTAACTGACACGGGAAATAAATAATTCGGGTGGTGGTTGTCAGTGAGAACTCATCTGGTGTCCAGGCTGCAGTTTTTCACATTCTTTCACCAGTTCTTGATGCCTCTCATCATGAAAGGCTGTCATCTTGTTTGAAATCTGGCACTGTTGGGTAGATACTCTTTCGTGACTCTGTCCTTTCAAGTTTTGGGTGTTTGCAGGAAGCAATTAGTAGTTCTCTTCTTCAATAAGTCTCTTATGTGGGACTCCATTGGATTTTTCTCTTCAGAAATAAGTGGATTGGGAAGTTACCTATACTGTAAACTGTCAGCCTGATGTCTGCGACAGTCTCGTGACTGGTTTTGGGAAAACCTGACTAACTGAGCTTGTAGAACATGGCAAAAGGCTCTGCAGGTGATTGCCACCACCCAGTAGAAAACTAGCTGGATTTACTTCCATCCCAAAGAGGCTGGGTGGAATATTTTTTGATCTGTAGGAGGGAGAAGGTGAGTGTTAGCCTTATGTCTTGTCGTTGTTGCTGAACTAGTTGTAACACTATCCCTTCTCAGATTCCCACTGGTTGTTGTCAGGATGTAAGGTGTCCACTTGTGTGGGTTAAAGCCCTACTCCTGAGGAGGTACTGGGGTTAGAGCTCTGTGGGCACCATCCAGAAGCATTTCAGCAGGTCCATTGGAAGTTAACTTCCATAAGGGTTTTTCTTTGAGAACCTGTCCAGTAGAAAATATTTCAAAGCAAACTTTTTCCAAAAGAAAAGAGCGTGTAAGTCAAGAAAAAAGACTAACTCAAGGAGTAAACATAACATTTTCTGTCCTTTTCAAAGGATCTGCGGTATTCCCCTTACCTGCTTTAGGAGAAACAGGTGATATTTTTGCAGCATATTTTGAGCAGGTATGTAGCTATAGGTATATTTTATAGGGCTGTGGAGTCTGGGTTATTCTTGGAAAAAGTCTTGGCCCTGAGTACACTAACAGGCTTTAACCAACCTCACCTGAGGCCTCTGCCCAGGACCCCATGTCAGGACCAGAGCTGTCAGCCCCTGCCCCAGCGATGCTAGAACAGGGCCTATCTCTAGCTCCCCACAGCCCTGCCCAGCCATGGGCCTGGCCGAGCTGGTCCCACCCATGGGTCCATGTCCCATCTCAGCGTTGACCTGTCCCCAGAGTGGGTGCCCACTGCTGGGCTGCCCCCGGTGCCTCCTCCCTGGTAGCTCCTGGCCAGGGCGGTGGGGTGGCCCTGGCTGATGAGGCTCTGCGCGGCCGCCCCTGAGGGGGCCTTGGCCAGTGCTGTGCCCTGGCCAAAGGAGCACCACATCCTACCCTGCACAGAGCCAGGTGGGTGGCTTATCCCTTCCTCACTGACCAATGGGGCTGGATTTTGGATTTGATGACAGAAGATCGTCATGATTCAGCTCTTGCTGTACATAGCAATTCCTCAGTAAATATTGGAAGAAGTGGGATGGAAATGATGAACATGACGTGTTGCTTGTCAGTACTCGTCATCTGTTTCAGGAAAAGCCTTACTTGCAGAAAACACAGAAGAGAAACACTATTAAGGCTTATCTTTGCTGCAGAACAACTTGTATCTCAAGTATTTCTGATCACCAGATGCTTCTTATTCTAGGTTAGGAGTGATACAGGAATCAGCTGCCAACACAGTCTGTCGGTACCAGTGAGCCATCCCTTCGTAGAGTCACAGAATGGTTTGGGTTGGAAGGGACCGCAAAGATCATCTAGTTCCAACCCCCCTGCCTTGGGCAGGGACACCCTCCACTAGACCAGGCTGCCCAAAGCCCCATCCAACCTGGCCTTGAACACTGCCAGGGAGGGGGCATCCACAACCTCTCTGGGCAACCTGTTCCAGTGCCTCACCACTCTAATAGTAAAGAATTTCTTTCTAACATCTAATGTAAATCTACTTTCTTTTAGTTTAAACCCATTACCCCTTGTCCTATCACTACACTCCCTGATAGACAGTCCTTCATCATCTTCCCTGTAGGCCCCTTCAGGTACTGGAAGGCCGCAATTAGATCTCCCCGGAGCCTTCTCTCCTCCAGGCTGAACAACCCCAACTCTCTCAGCCTGTCCTCATAGGACAGGTGCTCCAGCCCTCTGGTCGTCTTTGTGTCCCTCCTCTGGACTCACTTCAACAGCTCCGTGTGTCTCTTGCACTGGGGCCCCCAGAGAATTGTTCATCTGTAACAATTAAGGCTAACTAGGATGACCCAAAGCATTAGCCTTCCCAGAGGAGTGGCCTCATTCCCAGTGCTGAGGCGTTTGCAAACTGAGTCGTTCTGTCATGCAAAGCTAGATAACCTTTTTAAATCTGGAAATGTACTTGCATTTTGGTTGCCAACTCAGTGTCATATTTGAATTGCACTTGAGTCCATGAGTGTCAAAAGCAGGTCACCACATGAACATATTTTAAAGACTAAAAGGAACGAGTGGAGCTAGCTCCTTTAGTCTTCTCTATTCTAGCCTCCCAGTCCCCCTGTGTCTCTCATACATGCTGAAATCCAGCAAAAATGAAGTATGACAGATTCCTTTCTGTGTGTGTGTAGAGATGAATGATAGAGAAGGTAGATTCTTCTGAATATTTTTTTAAATAACTGATGTGCACTGAACTGCTTGTATTTGAGTATTCAAGAATTTAAATTTAGAATGGAATCTTTAACATGGAAATATGATTTTAGGGTGGGTTTTGTTGTTTGTTTTTTCTTTCTTGTTTCTCAGTTCATAGTGGTCTAGACAAGATTTAAAAAGATATCCAGTGATCTTGAGGATCTCAAATTGCACGTAGGTTGAGTAAAGCTGTTAAAAATTAGGACAGGGTTGCTCTTTGTGGAGCTAATACTACATTTTCTGCAACTATGTTTATTCTGATAATGTAATGTGAAGTAGTCAAAAGCTCTGCTTTTTCATATTGTACTTCTCAATTTGTTTTGAAAGAAAAATAGTGCAGTGATGAAATTTGTAGTACAAATATCATTTTGATTATGCTCTGAAATGAATAAAAGAAAGTATTTAGAACATTCTGTATTGTTGGAAAGCATTCTGTGTTATGCTGGACATCGTTATGATGTGAATATTACATTTATTATGTAATGGAATCTTGTCTTTTAGATTCAAAGAATATTAAAAAAGAGAAAGATGGAAAGAATCAGCAGGCAAACAACCCGTCTTTAAAAAGTGGTAGGTATTGCAGCTGTCAGGTTATTAGTTAAGGTATCCAAAAAGAAGCAGCATGTATTTGGATTGTACTGTCTCCTGAGGTGTTATTTATTTATTTATTTATTTCAAACTATTTGGCTATTACTGGGTGGGTAGTTAACAACATACCATTGTTTTTGTTTAAGTCTGTTAGGAAAATATATTTTGGTATAGAAAATGATGGTTGAAACTGCTTGACTTGAGCCTGATAGTTTTACCAGCCAAGAGAAGTAGTCTTTGTATATGTAAACAAAGATGCAGTGTAATCGTTAATTTTTTTTTTTTAGATCTTTACTGATTTGTCTGTTCTTCTCACCATGTATTTCCCAGTTTCATTCCTTTTCTGACGCAGTTATCTTATCTTTCCTTAATATGTTTGCTGGTGTCACAGAAAGGATTTTCAGTTTAATAATCTGAGTTTTTAGGATTCCTAACTGGATTAAATTGCCTGGGATTCTAATTTTACCTTAAACAGATTCTATTTTCAAATCAACTATGATTTTATAATAAACTGAGGAAACTACACACTAGCCAGAAATTACCCAGCTTCTTATCAAACTTAGACAATCTCTGCTATCCTCAGCAGGTGCCATAGGGCAGCATATACATGGGATTACTGGCAGTTTAGCTTTTGTGGGCTGCAGTGAGAGGACAGCAGCATCCTTCTATACCCTTGTAGGTTCATGTTTGTTGCTTGAATTTGGGGCAGTAAGAAATGTCATGAGTACTGTTGACTGAAGTAGAAAAATCTCTTTAGGAGACAACTACAACTCTCTTTAGGAGTTGTTAGTTAATTCTTGACAAAATGTCACTGTGTTACTTAAACTCTCACTCTCCTTATATTTCTGTGCCCTCTAACTCCTAATTGATGGTCTGGTTCAGAGCTTTTCTTGGGTACTGGTGGAGGAGTTCCTTACAAGCAGTGCCACTGATCAAACACGCTGAGACGCTAACATGGTGGTTGAGGTGATGACTTTGCATAAAAGATACCCCTGGCCATAGTACAGCTTTCTGCTGTTAGATTTGCCAGGATGAATTCTTCCATTTCTTGGGATCCTAGCAGGCATCTTTGGTTTTCTTCCCTGTTACTTTGAGACAGGAAAGGAAGTGTATTTGTGTCTTGTTTTCTCTCTTCTGCAGTGTAAGAGGAGCTCCAGTTAAACTGGACTCAGATTACATGTCTGTGTTTTAAAATAATGTTGTCTGATATGACAGACGGAGCTCCATAAGACGCACCCCCCACCAGCAAAGTGCTTTTCATATGTGGATAAGATAACCATATTTCATGAGTCGCTGGAAAATGTCCCTGCCTCCTCCTGCGGTAGAGAGCAAGGTGTTGAAAAAGCTTTGTGGAGAAGCAGTACTAAGCAGGCAAGCCTTATTCTGTCATCTGTATTCTTCCATTCAGGGCTACACTGTTAATCTAGTGTCTGAGCTCTGAATTTACTCATGAAATCTAGACTCAGCTCTCTCAAACATTTAGAGAGGAGTGCCTTGCTCAAGATCACGCAAGATCTCTGATTTTCTATAGATGAAATGATAATTTTTATCCTGCGGTGTTGTTGCTTGTTGGTGGCAGGGAAGAAGAAAGAGCCTCTTAATGCTGGATGAAGAAAGACGTCTTACAATGCTTAGGATAACATCCAGGAAATGTCCAGAGTTTTCAGGGGGATGTGTATAGGAAAAGTTGAAGACAAGTGGACAAATAAAGACGTGAGAAAGACAGGTGAAAAAATAGACTAAAGTAGGTATAGAAAGACAGGAGGAGAAGAATTCTAATTGAATGATCACAACATATAGGAGGAGGTACAGGGTATAAAGCAGGGTATGAAATACCTTACATTTAAACTACTACATTTGCAAGAGTATATAAACCAAAATTAAAAGGAAACCTCATCTTTGACAAAGAGAGATTGTGGGATGAAGACTAGAAAAGATACATCTCTGTGTAAAAAGGTCAGATGCATGCCAAGGGAACCTAGGCATGAGAGGAGAAGACACGAGGTGCTCCATCTGCTTAAACAGTGTTTAGGCTATTGTGATACTGTATTTAACTAACCTAAATAAACCAGAACCTTAAATTCTACCTATCTACAAGTAACAACTCATAGTTTAAATCTTCAATTTAAATTTTATAAAACTTTGACTTAAACTGAACTGAAGTATTAAGTACAGTAGAAGAAGACAGGGAGCACTTGGGCAAACTGGGCATTCCCATATTCATGAGAGCAGATGGGGCGCCTCCAGGAGTGTTGAGGTAGTTGACTGATGTCACTGTGAGGCTCCTCTCTGATTTTGGAGAAGTTATAGTGATTGGGGAAGTTTCACGATGACTGGAAAAAGGTAAACAGTATGCCCAGTGTCAAGAAGGACAAGAAGGGAGCACCTGGAGAATTACAGGTTGGCCTACCTGACTTCATTCTTCAGGAAGACTATGGAGAAAATCCTCCCAGAAGCCATTTCCAAGCAAATAAAGGACAAAGATGAGGTTAGGAACAGCTGAGATGGATTTCCCAAGTGTGAACCGTGCGTGACTGATTGCCTTTTGCGGTAAGTGATTTTGTAAACAAGGGGAGAGCAGTGGATGTTGTTCATCTGGACTTCAGCAAGGCTTTCTGTACGGTTTCTATAGTGTCCTTTCAGCCAGACTGGTGAGATGTGGTTTGGGTAGGTGGCTGGAAAGTTGACTGGACTGCCAGACAGTGCAAGGGCCACCTGGCAGCTGGTAGCTAGTGGCGTTTCTCAGAGGTCAGTACTAAGGCTGATGCTATTTTATGCCTGACAGATGGGGACAATGGGACAAAGCACACAACCAGTTTGCGGGCAGTATCTAACTGGGAGGAGCAGGGCTGCTCTTCAGATAGACCTCCCCGTTCTAGAGAAAGGGACTGACAGGAACCCTGTAAGATTCAAAGGCGAAGGGAGAGTCCCTCCTGCATCTGGGCAGGCTGGAGCCCTGCAGCAGCCCAGGGGAGAGGCTGGCTGCCGGGAAAGCAGCTCTGCGGAAAAGGCCCTGGAGTCCTGGCAGAAAGCAGGCTGAGTGTGAGCCAGCAGTGTGCTCTTGTGGTGAAAGATGTCAACTGCATACTGAGCCCTATCAGCAAAGCTGCAGGCAGAGAGAAGGGATTTGTTTTCTTTTTTTTTTTATTTTTTTTTATTTCTTGGACCGTATCTGGAACACTGTGTTCAGTTTTGAGGTCCCCAGTGTACAAGGAAGACACTGCTATACTGGAGCAAGCTGGCTGGTAGTCCACCAAAAAAAAAGCGAAGGAGCCTGAATGCAAGATGTAAACAGAAAACTGGTACTGAAACCAGAAAAATGGTTTCTTCAGCTGAAAGAAGAGAAAACTTATAGGAGATCATCTTGCTGTCTTCAATTACCTGACAGGCCCTGTAGAGGGGACAGAGCCAGACTCCTCCAGAGGCGTAGTGGGTGAGAAGCATCAAATACTGGCTGGAGCATGAGAAATTCCTACTTGATGGAAGGAGAAAAAAAAAAAAAAGTCTTCTGAGGGTGATGGGGTGACGGAACCCTGGAGGAGCATGAGGCTGAACTGGAGACCTCCTGGGGTCCTTTTTAGCTTGAGTTACTTTGTGATGGGCAGGTTTGACAAGAAGCGACATGGTATTGATACAGCAGTGCAGAGAACACCAAGGGTCGTTGACCCATGGGTCATTGCGAGTAATGCAAGAAACTACGGTATAAACTTATTTCCTCCATTTTTAAATTAGGCTGTTTGCCCATGTTGTTTGTCTTGGATAACTGTTTTAGAGTCTTGGTCCTGTGTTGGTTACAAACAGTTTCTTTTTTTTTCTTTCTTTTTTTTTCTTTTTCTTTTTCTTTTTTTTTTTTTTTTTTTAAACAAAAGATCCTAGTTTCTTTCTGGTGTGGGTTCCCCCCTCCCCCCAGTATATGCTGGTTTGTTCTTCAGTGTAAAAATTTCCTGTCTAGTTTTCCCTTTGCTACTGGCTTATAAGGTTGTGCTTGTTGCATAATGGGTTTTTCTTAAGCTGTTTAATTCAGCCTGCAGGTTTAAGTGGAAAGAGAATGTTAAATCATTTTGTGCAAGCTAGTTTTCTTAAGGATTTCTATTTCTCTGGGGTTGCACGTTTTCAGGGGCTTTCAAATTAGAAATATATATATAGAACTGCTTCTTTACCTGTGCACACTGAGAATACAGAGAAGCTTTTTGTGTAGAGATTTTTTTTTTAATGTGATTATCTTCCTAGACATGCATCTTACATGTTGCAAACATACATTAATCTCCTATTTCTATGACTGCAGTAATTAAATGATAATTAGCACCATCCGAGAGCTTGGCTTTAATTTAATACAGCATATCTTCACAGGTGGAGAGATTCTAATTTAAACTTAAGGTCATTTCTGCTTGATGAAAGAGATTTTGATAGCCAGGATTTCAAGCAAAGAGCCAGGCAATATTGTTTTCCTTTTGGCTTTATCTGTAGCCGGCTGTTTGTGTTATGTTATGTGTCTTTCTAATAAATAGTCCCTGGAAAAAAACCCAAACAACTGTTTGTTTCCCTCTGTACTTTTGGGTCATTCCACCAAATTTACAGTCCTGTTAGAACAATTGAGATAATTTGGGAAATGTTGGTGTACAGAGATATTTTTTTGCAGAGGAGGTGAATGAGGCTTTCTCCTGGTGAAAGGTGCTGTCTCTGAAGGATCTACATTTATACGGTCCTTAACATAGTAAGGCTCTCATCCATGATTACAGCTTTTACATCATGTTAGATCTGAGACAGCTAGGATGTAGCTAACACTTTCTTTTTGCTAGATTTAATGTTATTGAATCGAGTACTTTATGAAGGTAAACTCTGATAAAAAAAAAAAACAAAACTACTTTTTTCTTTTTTTTTTTTTAAATCAGAAGTCAAGCTGAAGTGGCAACTTAATTATTAGGCTCAGAATAATTTTCGTAAGATGAAGCTTTGCTAGCAGTTGATTGTATTTAATTTTTTCAGCCTCCTTGCTCTGTCAATGAAAAGAGCAACGGATCTGGAGACTACTTTCTGGAGAAAGCTCTGAAGAGCCATTTCCTGAGCATACCTTCCCGAAATACAAATATCTAACATATGCTTAAGTTCAGGTACCCTGTCTTTTGTGAGTAATACAAAATCGATGTAACTGTATAAATGTGAATAAAATTTTCATTCCCAAATAGGTGGACTTCCAAGGTGTCTTCGTTACCAGCCTACATACAGTCCAGACCACCAAACTAACAGCTTTTGAGTTTTTACTGACTTGTTACATAGCTAACAACCTCATGGCCTCTGCAGTGCCAAAGACAAATCACTTGCACGCTTTAGAGTCTGTTAGGCCAAAAAAAAGAGGATCTCAGCAGGCCAGCGGGGTAGTTCTCTCCTGCTTGAGGCACGATGTATTTTCAACTCAATGCTGTGCTAACGCAGGCAGACTCTGGGTTTGAGCCACCGTGCGGCCTTCAGAGAAGCAACGTGCGAGTGCTGGAAAACGCTGCTATTTTCTGATTGTTTCTTTGCTTCTCCTCTCTCCTGAAAATTGCAGCGATGTGTTTAACTGTGCCCAGTGACGTTTCTGGAAGGATTACTGATAAACCCGGTGCGGTCTCTCCATCATCACCAAGGTTTTTGGTATAGGCCGTGTGAACGGCCGTTGTTGAGCCGCTGGGTGGCATCACTGCATCATTTTGGGGTTCCTGGGTGATTTACTCTCCAGCAACATCAGAAAAATAAGTAAAAGGGCTCATTTAGATAATTTAGGAACAAAAACTCTAGCTGTGCCATTGCAGTTTTTCTCCTGAGCTTTATATAAGAAATGTTTGCTTATATTTTTGATGTTAGTACTTCATACTGTTCCATTCATGCAAAACTGATAACGCTGATTAAATCAAATGTAAAATGTAAAATATATGTTCACCCATGCACATAAACAATGCCAATGTTAACACTGGAAAAAATACCATGATTCTGTTGCTGAACATTATTATAATATTTACCCTAAAAAGAGAAACCTTTATCAGACTTCAGATGAAGAGAGACAAAGATGTCGTTGGAAGGCTGTGCTAATCCTTTTGCTTTCTAGTGGACCGGGGATAGTATTCTCAACATATATTTCAACAGAATCTGTGTGTCTGTGTTTTTCAACATATATCATCTCAGTACTTTTATGAGGTTATTGTATCAGTCCTGCTCTTAGGGGAACTAAGGTACAGAAAGGCAAATGTGATTTGTACAAGGATGCTTGGCAGTTCCTTATGCACAGAATTGAATCTAAATAGCCTGACTTAGACCTTTGTATGTGGGCCACAAAAAAAAAAAAATTGGGGAAAGTTTATATTGATTTTTATATTGATTTTGCCTATTGTGCCATCACCCCTATGAATTAATGATACTCTTAAACCTCCTTCAAGGGTTGTATGTTTTTCAAAGGTGGAGTTTCCATTTGAGAGTACTCCAGTTCTTGAAAAAAATGTATTCTGCAAGCTAGTCGGGGTTTTCTGTCCCTTTCTTTCCCTACCCTCCTTTTAATTTAAGTTCCCTTTAAAAACTGTCTGTATGGTCTTTTTTTATCTTATGTCTTCCAGAACAGTTTAATTGGGATGATTATCTGAAAGAGACTGAATCAGTAGCTGCCCCTCTACATTGTTTCAGACAGGTATGCCAGATACTATTTTGTAAGTGTGTGTGTATGTATGCATGTTACAGGGTGATCCTAGAGCAACTTTTATATTTAGACTGCTTGCAAACTTCCCATTTGACTTCTTCTGATCTCTAGTTATCAATAACTTACAATTTTGGCAGCTGCTAGCTACTGAAGTTTTTCATTCTTGGTTTCCACCTCAAGCCAAACTTTGGGGGTTTCATCAAAATTGTAGCTTTGGACTCTGTTTTCTTTAAAAAAGGGCTAGTTAATAAAAACAGATAGTCTTATCAGAGTTCAAAAATATTTTCTACTTTTTTCAGTACTCTTAGAGGTACCATGGTTTTAGTGAGAATTAAAATCTGGCTGATCCTCAGAAGAGCCTTTCTCCTGCCCCATTTCTGAAAGAGTCCTTTCAGTTCTGGCTAGCTACAAGATATGTGTGTGTGTGTCTCGCAGAGTTTGTACGCCACTTCTTTTCTGGACCTCTCAAATAAATTTGATTTTGTCTCTTAGTAGAATGCTTTTTACTAAGGAGTAACAGATACTGAAGTTAAAAAAAAAATCAAGGGGAATGTATGGGACTACAAAGCAAATATTTGATTTATAATGAAGGGTGTTTAAATGTATTATTTTATATTGTGCCTTACAAGTTTGCCCCTCGCCTGAACGTTTGGTGTGTATTTGCAGATGCAGTTTAAATCTGCCATCTTGTGTGAGCTAATGACCTCCAGGTATTCAGCCCTCTGGAGACTGAGCTGACCTCTGCAGGCATCTTTCTCTCTGTAGAGGGAGCTGGGGCTGGTATTTTCCCAAGCTGAGAAATATCTTAGTTGTGCGAAGTTAAATAGGATGAGTTTTGGTCTGTATGCCTTCACTGTGTTAGGAAGATAGGTGCTGAAGGAAGTGGATAGTTCAGGTTGATAGAACTGTAACAAGTGTGATGAGTGGTGCATGTCTAGTTTAGTGGATTGGGCATGTTCAGAAAGGTATCTTCTAGGGTTTGTTGGTAGTCTGATGGTACTGTAAATGATACTGACCTTCAGTGGGGGCCAAACAAAAAGCAACACGAACAGAATAGTCTGAGGAGGAGAGGAACTGTCACTCAGTGAATCTGAAGTAGCTGCAGGAATGGAGAACAGGGAGAGAGGAATGCAGGTAGTAGCATTTCCTTGTGCTAGATCTTGAATCTCAGCTTGCTCTTTGCAGATGAGGATGAAAGACAAAGAGCCCCTCACATGCTGCTTTCAGTGAGAGATAGCTAAGAACAGCATAGCTCTGAGTCCGTAGCTCTGAGTGGAGCTTCCCAAATTAATTCTACAGTATGTGTTTTTCATAGCAGATACCAGCTCAAGGCAGAGACCTCAAACTCTGCTTGGGAAGAGGGCAGTAGCGTATCCCTGGATCATTCTGAGGTTAATGCCATACCCATGGACCATAGACCACCAGGACCAGAGTGTACAGTCCCAAGAGATGTAGCTACTGCAGAAAGCTGCTCAGAAGCCTTTCTTTGCACCTTTGTTGCATCTTCCTCTTCGCCACTAATGCTCAAGAGGTCCAAACTGAACAACTGAGTAACACCTTAAATAAAGATGGTTAAGGATCATAGATACTGAAGTTTAAAACATGCATTGACTGAGATAAACCTGAGTGACCTGGATTGCTTGAGGAGTTGGAAAGAAGAGCTTTAATTTCTGTGCATAGCAAATTCCAAAATAATTTACATATGCAAACTTACAGTTTTTCTAAGAGTTGACCTTTAAGTAGAAAGCGATATGCAATGTTAATTAGTGCAGAGCTAGCTCCTCTTACTACATAATGTTTGCAGGTTTTAGAAACTAAAGTGCTTGAGCTTTGTGTGGGACTAATCTGACTTTTAATGGGTTACACATGAATTGTACGTGTCATTATCACTCTCTGTAATGCAAAGAAATACACTGCTGTGGCCAGCCAGAAAGCAAATAGCAGAGAGAAGCTTAATTTGACAATTATATCCAGAATTTGTGACCTATGGGAATTCTACAAAGTTTAAATTTTGTAGTAATTAAAAATGACCTGGGGAGCAATAAATTAAAACCTCTATCATAAATTAAGATACAGGCAAAGACAGCTAATGGAAACTGATTAAAGTATTTATCTTAATCTGGAAGGTATTTTATCTGTTGCTCTAAGTTGTTTTTAATTACTACTACAAATTTTGATGCAGTCCACGTCCCTTTCTCTCACCCTGAAACTTTTTTTCAAGTGGTTGAAAAACAAAAAAGCTCAGTCCCTTGTGGTTTGAACAGAGCTTAAAGCAAGGCTGTTACTGAGCAGGTTTTGTTATTTTGCTGTAAGGACAGACTGGCATGGAGGAGGTACCTTTTTAGTAGAAGGCCTTGAGTTGTTATTTAGACCAGCTCACCTTTTCTACAAACAAGCAAACAAACTCCCCAATTTCAGTTGCTTTTCATGGTTGTAGAAAATAACAGCTTGACAAGCAGTGTCCTGAAATTGAATTGCCCTTTAAATTTAATATGTTCAGGCTCCACTTTCAGCCAGCATTGGCAGATGCTACACTCAGCGTTCACTGAATATTACTCACCTCTCTGTGTTTTGGGCTTGGGCTACTCCAGGGTTCCCACTGTTGATCTAGGGTGTATTGTAAATAGTGCACCTGCACACCATAGCAAGTAGAGCAAGATGTATTTTAAAAAATTAAATGTGGTAGAGACCAACTGTCGCTATCACCTGTTGCAGTAACAGATTTCTTCAGCCTTTTCCTGCATCCCCAGGCGGATAAATGCACCTTTATCTGCTTACTATGGGATCCCCGCCTGACCAGGTCAGGAGAAAGGACATACGAATCTTGTGAGCATGAATGCCCATAGCTTTGGTTTTTCTACCTGCCTCCTGTATTAGGATTCAGTACTGAGAAAAGGGTCAGTCTGCCCTCTGTAAATACTCTGTGGATTTTGTTGTTATTTGCAAAGGTGCAAAAAGAAGTTAAATGATAGTGTTGGAAAACATTTCCATTAATAAATTTAGGTTGGAAATGAGGAGACATCTAAAGAGAATAGTGAGATGCGTTCAATCCCAATTAGTATTAATAAGAAGTTTTGAACATCATTAGATGATGTAATTGCCTGCGGTACTACAGTAGGCAAGTTGATCAGACTGATACGCTCAATCTCTACCAGTAGTGTGTTGATACATGAGCAAAAAATATTCTCCTTCTCTTTTGTTCATCTTTAGCTTGTGACAAAAAGTTCTGCTCAAAAACCAAGTTGCATTCATCACATTTCTTTTCCCTATGCTAATTAAATTGGCATTTCATTGTATGTGTATGAATATATTCAGTTGTTTACGAACAAGCACAAGCTGCAATTTTTGTCTTAGCGCAGAAGTTTTATGTGACTTTAGGAGTTTCTCTTTCTGTAAAATGCAGTTAACACTAACTCTTTTTTCTGTCTTCTTTCTTTGTGTTGTAAGCTTTTTTTGATGCAGAAACTTTCTTGCCTTGAGCTTTTATAGTGTTCATATGTCATGTTCCTATCTTTGTCAGGATTCCCTTGTTACCCTTAGTGTGCGTATAGTTTAAGAAATCAGTATGTTTATGCAGTAGGAACATCAATTATCTGAAATGGTAGCTGTTGGTAGGTTATCCAGCTGCTTTTTCTCGCTTGCTGCTAAACACTCCAAGTTCAAAGGCTTCTTTATATTTACCATTTTGTATATGTTTGGATGTCTGAAGGCTGTATATTGAACTGGCTGGTAAATTTGACAATACTAACAGCAATAAGAAAGTCTTTCACCTTTTATTGTAGTCTAGAATTCCACCTACAAACGATTTCAAAGTTGGTATGAAACTGGAAGCCCATGATCCTCGCAATGTTACCTCGGTTTGTATAGCCACAGTAATTGGAATCACTGGTGCCAGGCTAAGATTGCGGCTGGATGGAAGTGACAACAAAAATGATTTCTGGAGGCTTGTGGATTCCTCAGACATACAGCCCATCGGGACTTGCGAAAAGAAAGGGGGCATGCTCCAGCCTCCGCTTGGTAAGAAACAAAGTTTCTGAACTAATTGCTTTTTGTGGAATATTGCTTTCCTGAGGTCGATTTTATCTTTTTGTCTTGGCAAATTCAATGGTACTAACATTTTACCAACCATTATTTAATTGAAAAAGAGGTAAGCAAACTAATTCAGGCTGAGTTGTGGCTTTTTCTTCCTTTTGGATTCCTTCGACACGAGCAGAGTAATTAGTTTGAGTTCAGTTTTGTGTTTGTTTTTTTTTGTTTGTTTGTTTGTTTTTTTTAATAGTCCCTTAATATTAAATGGGAGTATCTGACAGCTTTCTTAATGATGATATACACCATCATCTGCCCATTCTATAAATGTTCTGTTATACAGACCCTGTCTGGATACAACATTTTCTTGCTTGATGCTGTGCGTGCTCCTTTTTATTATACCTTCCTAAGAACCGGGGAAAGCCAACTTACCTTCTTCCTCTTCAGTAAGTCAGAGCAGCTCACTAGAAAGCGAGGCGCTCGCTTTTAACCAACCTGTGAAACGCTCAGCAGGGCTGTGGGAGGTGCTTCACTTCAGGGCAGGCTAAATGATTTCTTGGGCGCTGAGCAAATTGGTTGTGGTGTGGGAAAGGCAGCATAGGGCGGGTTAACGGTGGTATTGCAGCATTCTGCTCTGAGGGAGGAAACATAGTAAACTGTAAGCTTATATGGGTGGTGATTCTCATCTCCTCAAATCGATACACATGGGCGCAGGGTGTGTTTCATCAGGTTGTTGTGACTTGTTTGTGAGCAGGATGCATGGTCGTGAAACAAGGCATAGCTTTCCTGTGCTTAGAAATAGTATGCAGAATTTCTTTTGCCTTCCATGAGCAATATGGGTGACAACGTTACGTGTCTTCCCAAACTGAGAAATAGTGCTTGGGCTTAGTCTTACTGAGGAAGTTTATTAAATAGGGAACAAAGGAATTCCTTGCTATATGATGAATAGTCAGAGGTAATTTTGACTAATTACTAAGGGCACAAAAGTGTGATATCACCTTTCTTTGCTGTGATTAGCCTGTCTATTTAGATCTGTATTCTTGGACTATATTTGTTACAGGTTAAACTTCTAGGAAATCCTTAAAGAAAGACATTTTTCACATTGCGGCAAAAATGGTTCTGCTTTTAAAAAGGAGGAAAAATAATGACTAAAATTTATCTTAACCCCCCCCCCCCCCAACCCCTCACAACAGCAACACCCCCTCCCCTGTTTTCCTGTTATCTTCTGTAATTTTTAGAAGATGCAAGAAATAACATTTTTAACGTAAGAAATTAACTGTAAGCAGAAATTGATTAGTGCTGGTTTCCCATCTTACGGTTATGAACCTACTTGTAGTTTGGTGTCATCAATAACTCTTACAGATTTCTCATCAGAGGTATAGTGAAGATAGGTACGCTTTCTCTTAGTAGCCTCTCAAAAACCTTGTCATCCCAATTTGTTAACAACTTTCAGTTCTTCTGTTTGAAAGATGAAGTGAAAAGTATCATATCACTGCAGGATGAAACTTGATTATGTTGTAGAGAGGCAAACAGAGACAGGAGTATAACCATTAAGACGCTTCACATAGACTACAAGGGCAGATTTTTGTGCTGTTGTGCTGCTTTGGGAACACAAGAAGAGCCATACGACTAGGGTGCCAGTCTAGCAAAACGTTATTTGGGATAGATAGAAACAGCTTGAGCCCAGAACAGCTTGCTTTCCTTCTTTCTTCTGGATATATAGAGGTTTTGAATGAAAGCACTGGAATTTTTTATCACCTGGGGGAAAAGATTCTAATTGTTTTGGGTTTTGGTTTTTTTTGAGAAGTTACTCAGTTTAACCTCTCTGAAGTTCTTGGTATAACCTTGTAGAATGAATGCAGTGATACCAGTGTGAAAGAGGGTTGTAACGGAGAAGAGGGTTGTAACCTATTCCTTCAGCTACATGTATGTACAGTGTTAAATATATGACTTCAGTTCAGGGGCATAGTGCTCTTTACATGTGTTTCTGAACCAGTCCGATGAATGAAACAACCCTGGTTATGTATAATGGGGGCAGTCGATCCATTAAGAAGAGAAACTGTCAGTAGACTGTCAGTAGAAAGGCTGATGCCTTCTCTTCGGATACTGTTTCTTACTCCTCTTGGGCCAGGCCGCGCGTAGTGCAGCACCTGACAAGCAGCTGTTTCCCTGCACCCCGGCATGTAAGTTTACCTGCCCTCCAAACAGTTGCTGGTTATTCAGAAAAGAATGCGAGTGCCATTATTTTGTCCCTCCTGCCCTAGATTTTTCTAGAGATAGGCTAAATTCCAGCACTCAAACATTCTGGCGTACCTAGATAAATTTTTGAAAAAGCCTTTTTGGCAGTTTTACAGCATCCTGTTCCTGGGCAAAGCTGGGAGGTAATTGGGTGTATAATTACCTCCTGTTAGACATTTAAGCAACTGATTTTTTTTTTTTTTTTTAATTTTTTTTTTTTTTTGTGTTGTGGGGAACTTTTTGTATTCTATNTTTATTTTTCTGAGTAGTAGGGAACCTTCTGGATACTAATGTTCTGCTTCTCTCATAATAACTAGCTAAAATAGTCCCTTCGACCTGATTTTTACATAGGTTTAATTATGCATGTTACATAAGGGTTTTGAGAAAGTGATTAATGTAGCAGAGGGTTCCTGTTCCAGCCTCTGTTTTTCATAGGTGAGCCTTTTTTGTTGTTGAGAGCTTAATGTTTTCAGCAAATTATGTCGAGGATAACATTTTCTCTCGTTTTACCAGGACAACTTAAAGGCCAAATGATGCTAATTGAAACTGTTGCTTAGTTGTCATTTCTCTGTCTTGCGTGTCTGTCTTTTCTGGGCTAGCTGGTTAGGAATATTGTGTTTCAGTAACCATGGTTATTTAGATTGTATAAAGACTCTGGTATCAAACCAGGACTGATAATCAGCTCAGCAGTCCTCAAATTATGATACCATTTATCAAATACGAGCTTTGTATTCATTTAGGTATTGTATAGGTAGTTCCAACTTGAAAACTGTTTATTCAAATGAAATTAGCTTAAAGCTACTAGTTAAAGAACCATTATAGCATATAATCTAATTTTAGATGACTCAATGATTTAACTGATCAAGAATTGCCAAGATGTTCCACCTTTCTAGTTACATTTTTTTAAGAGAATTGTTGAGGCTCAGTTACGAGGGAACTCATCAGTTCCTGGCACATTCTGCTACTATTTGCTTTGTGGAAAAATTTCCAATTTGCTCTATTATGTCTGGTTTTCTGTAAAACTGTGCCAGACATATAACTGCTGAAGAGGTAGAAAAATGTCCACTATGTCTGTTATCTTGCTCCTTACTTTGAAACATGCATTTGGAAAGGACAGAAAGCAAAAGGATTTTTGTTTTGTTTTATTTTTTAACTGGAGAGTAGTTGATTCTGAGGGAAGATTATCTTGAATGTTTTCAGCCAAACCTTTGTTCTGCTTGAATAAGGTAGTTCATCTAAACAGATTTGATTGTTGTTTGTGCCTTTTATTCACTTGTTAATGAAGAGTATTAAAGTAGAAATGTCTTCCAGTTTATATTTTCCAATATGATACATGCATTTCTTAACAGGGAAGCACAAAAATACAGTAATTTTATATGTTCTTTGGGTTTTTTTAGGCTATTTATTTATTTGTTGTAATGGAGGAGGGAGAAGAAACCTATTTTTTTGTCTGTGGTCTGGTAAAAGAATTACAGGAGTCTCAAAAATAAAAAGGTCTGTCCTTGATAAATGAGAGAAGCTGGAACAGAGGATGTTGTTTTAGAATGAGAGCAAAAAGGAGACCTGAACAGTAAGCTAGGCGCTTGTGCTGGGGAAGCTCCACTGGACCAGGGGCTGCGTGGGACAACCTTAGGCTCTCCTGTGCTATAGCTTGCATGTTGTTAAGTCCTAGATGTTTATCTGTAATATCACAAATTATGACAAGTGATTCTGCAGGCAAGTCAGTCCGGATGGAAATGCATTGCATGGCTTTGTGCACTGACAGCAGCCCTGTTTGTTCCTTCGTGGCTACTTTTATTTTGGCCAGGTCCAAAATGGAGGGAATGAGGGATTACTAAAACAGACTTTATATCCTTCTTCTCCTATTTTATTTTACAAACTGAAAGTAGGGCTATTTGTTTGTTTGTTACTTAGGGTTCCAGATGAATGCATCTTCTTGGCCAATGTTTCTTTTAAGAACTCTCAATGGAGCTGAAATGGCACCTGCAGCATTCTTCAAGAAGGTAAGAAGAAAGGGACTGCTAGTAAACAACTTTCTACCCATTGTTCTGTGGTTACATTTCTTTAATGAGGATGCCAAGATATTACCTTGTTGTCTACAGCACGGGAAGGCAAGACTATTATTTAAAATGACTTTAAACTGGAATGGCAAGCTACAAAGCTAGACAGGAAGCAACCTGCTTCTAGTCGGTTGGATGGGCATCTCTTTTCCTGAGTTGAGACTTTATGGTGTGTTATTTAGAAAAGTTCTGGTAGCTCACTTTTTTGTGTCTCGTGGATTTAAGATATGATGCATTTCACATTTCTTAGCAGCATCATATTCATGTGATTGCACACAGGAGTAAAAAGTATCTGGAGGGAATAAGAGCCATTGGAATACTGTAGTGCTTGGAAAGGTTTTGTTAAACATTTTCATTGGGCTTATACTCGTAATTTAAAATGTAGTGAGAAAGCAGTTGAAAATAACAGAAAAAGCTGTTCAGATTTTTAAATATGACTCTTGTTTAAGTTACTGTGAAATATGATAAAGAATGTAAAACCAACAATAATATTAAAATGACTTGTTGGTTCAATTTTTTGTCGGGGTGGTAAAACCCTGCTGTCACATTGAATGACTTCATTTCTGAGGCTGAGTGTGACATTTACAAGTCTGTCAGCAAATCAGACAGTTGGGTTCAGACCTGCAATCACATAGCCTGGGTGTTAACTTTATATAATTACATATAATTTTTTAATATAACATTACATAAATTTTCTGAGGCATGATGAACCATGCTTTCCTGTGCTAGCCTACCAGCACATCTGGGATGGCTTTTGGATAACAAGGTTACTGAGGCTGAGCTGGTAATTCAGGTTCCATCGGGTCACAACTCCTGCTGTGGGGGTACACTTATGCTGGTCACGTTGACTTGATTTTTGTTTTTCTTTTGTCCACTTGAAATTGGTCTAAGGCCAACTGAGTTAAGAGGCCTATAAATAATGTCCAATGCTAATGAATTTTTCATGGATTAATTGGGAGGTGAAGCTTTTACCAGACAGTTATCAGTCCCCAGAAGTATCCATTCCCTGCAAACCTCCTCCTCTTTATTAGCATGTAATAATTTCATTTTAGTGTCTTCCCTGTCTTCCTGCTCAGACATAATGTATTGGGTGCAACCTATCGCTTATGTAAATACTTCTAGCAGGGCTTTTCTGTCATGGAGAATTTTGCTAATTCCCAGCTGTGTTTGTGGGAACAGAATCTAGATTTTTATACTACAGAAAAGCAAAAGCAAATTTGAAAGACAAGTAAGTTTCCTTGAATGTCTACTATAGCTTTTTGACAGTAGTGAGTATAAGAAGTAAGGATGTTGAAGAAAAGTAGAGGTTTTTCTTTTTTATTATTTTTAAGAGACCATAGAAATACAAATATTCTACCACTCTTACTTTTGTAGGAACCACCAAAACCTGTGCCAAACTGCTTTAAAGTTGGAATGAAACTTGAAGCTATAGATAGAAAGAACCCATACTTGATTTGCCCAGCAACAATTGGAGATGTTAAAGGAGATGAAGTTTTTGTTACATTTGATGGCTGGAGAGGAGCATTTGACTATTGGTGCAGATGTGATTCTCGAGATATTTTCCCAGTCGGATGGTGTAGCTTGACAGGAGATGCATTACAACCACCAGGGAACAATGGTAAGATGACTAATAATATTGCTCAATTGTTTTTCCCCTCAATTACAGCAGAATTTTAAAACCCAGCTGGCTGTATGCAGATAAGAGTGAAGATTTGATTTGTGAGTAGCTGATGAGGATGGAATATTGTTAAATTTTCTTTATGTAGTTTAAAGCTAATAGGATAGTTTCTGGGAAGCAATTTTTGTCTCTTCATAGTAACTCTGGGAACATGTTTTATTTAATACTGTTAGGAGGGCTTTTGATGATCTTTAATTTTTTTGTGCTTGTGAAGAATCTTGGACTTAAAGTAGATTTGTTGTTTGTGTTCTAGATAGTTAAATGCTCCTGTTTAATGACACTAATATATTTGCTGCAGTAGCACTTTATATTATTCTAGCTGCTAAGAAAGTAGAGTAGTCTTTGCTTCTGTGATGACTGAAGGTTTAAACTATATATTTAGTGTTTCTTCCTTCATACTTGCAAAAATTCTGTCCTGAAGCTACCTGTTCTGAATGCGTTATCATCCTCACATCTTTAAGGCTATTTGTACATAGGGCTATGGAGTGCCTTTAACTAATAGCCACTGTGCTTTATAATGTACAGCTCTCTACCTTAGAAAGAAGGGAAATGGAATAAAGAGGGATATCTCTGCATGTAATTCCTTTCCTACTCTGGGGAGCTCTTGTCATGTTTCTGTAGTGTAAAGCTTTTCTGTCAAACTGTTTGGGCTCTTCTCACTCCCTTCAGATTTGACAGAAAGAGAGGTTGTTAAAGAGGAAAACCATATTTTAATTAATTACTTTAATATTGTTGACCAGAATAATTTGTTCTTATGGTAAGCATTTTCACAGCTGGTGTTAGGTGAGTAAGGAACGAGTAGACTACTATCACAGAACTCTCATTGGAAGTACCAAAGGAACAGAAGCAAGAAGGCGAGAAATCAGTCATGTTTCCTGCCCTCTCCATCCCCATTGTTTTTCCTCAATATTTTGCCCAGTGGGTCAAGAACATATGGAAAATCTCAGTGAAATTAATTAAGGGTACCTCTGCATCCTTGCCCTCACCTACCTGTCTGCAGTTACTGCCAGTGGTCGTAGTACCTGTAATCTAGTTTAGTCCATTTTGGCAGATTTCAGCAAGGGAGCAACTACACGTGTAGTTGTACTGGCAGATCCAGGGTGATCTGACAGTACAAACCTGCAGTGAGAAGGCAGGGGGAAGTCAGGTGAGGACAATCTCCATTCGATCAGAAGTCCTCTAATAGGTACCAAGCTGACCGCAGCCTTAATGTTTCTGTCCTCCTAGTTTGCAAAGTGTCTTTCTCAGCGTCTTCAGAAGGTTGACCTTGTCTTGAGAAATCATCAATGAGATGTATTATTATGGTAAGTTAGTTAGGTTAATTGTGGTGAAATAAAATGGCTTTATATAAAAGGGGCTGTGTAAGTAAGTGGTGTAAAATTTTTGGAAGATATTTTTGTGACAGTTTAGATTGAGTCCAATTGCATCTTCTGGAAAGAAGTATTACTAATTTTTTTAGTCTACTCCAGTTTCAGAGCTGGAAAACCAGCAGTATTTTGAGATAATATGTACAGATTTTTTTTCTTGCATGTTCTCTCTTGGGAGAGATCAAAGAGTCGTTTAACAATCAGTAAAGCTGATTATGTATTCCAGTTGTTCAGGTTGTGGTTTAACCCGGCCAGCAGCTAAAACAACCATACAGGCATTTGCGTATTCCTCCCTACCCTCCACAGTGGGATGGGGGAGAGAATCGAAAAGAAAGAAAGAAGGAAAGAAAAGTAAAACTCATGGAGATAGACAGTTTAATAGGACAGAAAAGGAAGATGATAGTAATGATAACAGAATATACAAAACAAGTGATGCACAACACAAATGCTCACCACCTGAAGCCGATGCTCAGGTAGTTCCTGAGCTGTGCCACCTCCCAGCCAACCCCCAGTTATATAGTGATCATGACATCATAAGGTATGGAATATCCTGTTGGCCAGTTTGGGTCAGCTGTCCTGGCTGCAGCCCCTCCCAGCTTCTCAGGCACCCCTCACCTTCTCATTGGCAGGGCAGTATGAGAAGCTGCAAAGTCCTTCACTGGTTGGCAACAACTAAAACATCAGTGTGTTATCAACATTATTCTCATCTTAAATCCAAAATGCAGTACTATACTCATGCTGCCAGGAAGAAAATTAACTCTATCCCTGCTGAAACCGGGACACTCATTCAAGTATTTTTATGGATTGTATTGCTTTGTTGTGAAAAACAATAACACTTGAGGCATTATTAAAAACTGAAGCAAGGTTCTTACAGACTTGTAGTCAAAACTGAGAATTTTGGACATGTGATAGAAACCAGGGACAGAGAGTTACAGGCTGGGGATTTCATTATTTTTAATTCTACAAGTGAGCCCAAATTTTGCAGTTTTATTAAAATTGCATGTGTTCCTTTTTTCCCCTGTTCTGAGAATAAATAATTTGTTCTTTCAATTTTGCTTCATGGGCTTATTTTGTATATGCTGTTTGTGCATGTTACACGCACTAGATGAAATATTTTTTGCTCTCAGGTTATGTTTTTCACTGTTACTTGATCACTTTGAGCAATTAAAGAACTGTAATGATAGTCCTTTATTGAGATGTAAATAATAGCTTCAAGGAGAGTGTAATCAAGTCATTTCATTTCAGAAATATGATAATGTTGTCAGGATTCTTCATTAAGTCACATTAACATTGACTCTTCCTGTTAAGGAAGAAAGTACGACAGATACTATATTGTAGAGATTAATTTGAAATATTACGGTATTATTCTGGCCTGGACTTTTTTCCTGGAGGTTCATTTAGTATTTCTGCCTTGAGTTACCACAGTAGAAAGTGAAAATAATAGACGGAGTGTGGCTTAGATTTCAGAGTGAATATAATGGGAAGTATTCTTGATTTTTTGTAACTACTTTTTCTGAAGGCATATAAAGGTGTTAGATCATTAGTTAAAAGAAAAAAAAACCACCCACATTTTAGTGACCAATCCAAACCAATATCCTGCAATCTAAGATTGAAAGTGATAAAAGATGCTTTAAATTTCATCCATACTTTCCTGCCATGAGACTTAGATCTTAGGGTCTAATTTAGGGCTTTGAGAGATGAAATGCAGTGAGACAATATGAAAATTAGGGAAGATTTTTTTCAGCTGTTTACAGTCTTAGTCATTTTGGATGCCCAGAGAGAATGTAGGACCTATGTCATGGGAAGCTTTTAAGAACAGTTTAAACACAGGCTTCTTAGATATGGGTGAATTTATTCAGAACAGATTACATGGTATGTTTAGTCTTCTATAGCCTTACCTTGCGTAACTCTCATTGGTTTTAGGAAGTTAAGTTCAGGACATAATTAATAGAAGATAAAACGGAGAAGGTAGATGAAAAGTTGGTTTGGACCAACTGTTCTTAACATTCAGGCTTTAATCTTTGTGTTGATGTTTGGTCCTTATCAGTGTCCTGGTTTCAGCAGGGATAGAGTTAATTTTCGTCCTGGCAGCACGGGTATAGTGCTGCATTTTGGATTTAGCATGAGAATAATGTTGATAACACACTAATGTTTTTAGTTGTTACCAAGCAGTCGAGGACTTTGCAGCTTCTCACACTGCCCTGCCAATGAGAAGGTGAGGGGTGCCTGAGAAGCTGGGAGGGGCCGCAGCCAGGACAGCTGACCCAAACTGGCCAACAGGATATTCCATACCTTATGATGTCATGATCACTATATAACTGGGGGTTGGCTGGGAGGCAGTGTGGCTGAGGCACTACCTGAGCATTGGCTTCAGGTGGTGAGCATTTGTGTTGTGTATCACCTGGTTTATATATTCTTTTACTGTCGTAGTTGTTGTTACTATTCTCTTCCTTTTCTGTCCTATTAAACCATCTTTTTCTCAACCCATGAGTTTTATCTTTTTCTTTTCAACTCTCTTCCCATCCCACTGCGGGGAGGGGAGTGAGGGAACAGCTGTGTGGTTGTTTTAGCTGCTGGCCAGGTTAAACCATGACAGTCAGAAAATGTGTCTTAGGTGGACCTGGCTCAGTGTCAGGGTCTGTGTACCGTGCTATGAAGTGTAGTGTTCAATATTTATACCAGCAGAAGCTGTGCTTAGCTAATATTATAGTTTGTTTCCTCAGATACATCTCTGATAGTAGTAATTTGTTATGTATGGTTTGAGAACAGTGCTTGATGTTGGCTTGGCCTGCTGGCCCAAGGTTAATATTTTAAGGATACAGTAGATTGTTTTCTCTGCATGTCTCGGTCATGTAAGTGCTTTTAGAGATGTCTTGTCACTTGAACATCGGTGTGAACTATAGCTGATGAAGGAAGTTGGCATGATAGTGTCTATGCTGGATCAATCTGAAGGGCCATCTGCTCTAGCAGGCTTTCTCCAGCAGTAGCTGAAAGCAGATGTCTGAAGAGAAGCATAAGCACATAGGAGAGAGGTTTGCCGAAGTATTCCTAATATCTGGCTGTCTACAACGCAGCACCCCCCAAGCCCAGAATAATGCTTCCATGCTGAGTACCTCCTGGAGGAGTTTGATCTATTTTGTTCAGTTATATTTTGGAGCCATCTGAACTCTTAGCACCTACAGCATTCTGTAGTAGGGAATTCTGTACTTGAGTATATGTTCTGTGGAAAAGGAGATACCCTTTTTCTTGCTGGTAGTTTCATTTGTTGTCTTCGTGTTCTTGTACTGAAATATCTTCTTGTACTTCCACTACTACTACAGGAAGAGAGAGGAAATAGTTATTCCCTAATTGCCACCTTCATATCCATCACAGTTTTGTAGACCTATATTCTAGCTTCCCTCAGCTATCTGTATTCCAGACTTGTAAAATCCTGTTCTGTTTCATTTTTGCTTGTTCTGGGATCAGTTTAATTTCTCTGATCACCTTTGTTCTTCTGTACTGTTTAAATTTCAGCTATGTCATTTTTGAGCCACTGGAACTAGAAGTGCACAAGATATTTTAGACTTAATGGCATTACGGTGCTCTCTGGGTTTTCTTTTTTTTTTTGTTCCTCTTATTCATGAATTGATATTTGGGATTTTTGAACTGCTACTGAGCAATGAACTAATACTGTCGTAGAAATATTTATTTTAATTCTAAGGTGTCATTTTTTGTATGCATCAGCTAATAGCCCATCACTGATCACAGAAGCTGGATTATTTTGAATTGCTTGACACTGAATTTCATCTGTTACTTCCTCTGCTGAGCAACTGCTCAGCTTTACAAGATCTTTTTGTACATCTTTGCTGACTCATATAATTGTTCAGCAGTTGTTGCCATTTCATGCTTTACACTTGTCGTAGATCATACATGAATTGAATGGCACAAGCCCAAGCAGAGGTCTCATAGGATGTTTTAGAGTCCTCTCTTGACTGTGGAAACATGTCTGTTTATTCCTGGCCACTGTTTGATATTTCCCAATAAATTCTTTAAAAGGATCATGAGGATCTTCCCTCATACGCATTGACAGCTAAGGATTTCTTTTAAGAGATTGTGGTGTGAGATCTTGTGAAGTGAAAATCCACAGGCTACATCAATTGACTTTCCATTATCTGCTTGCTTATGGACTCCTTTTAAAAAAGAATAGATTTGTGAGATGTGTCTTTTCTCTATGAAAGCTATGATCAGTTCTCCCCCAACACATCGTATTTATCTTTGGGTTCACTACCTCTGTTCTGTACGAGAGTTTTTAGCAGCTTGGCCAATACAAACATCAGCTGCCCCGTTCATACCTTGCTGGCGAGGTATGGCATCGCATTAACCACCTTTAAGTCTCTGAACTTGAGGCAATTTTAAGGACAAACTTGCACAGCACTATCAGTAGGTTGGACATTTCATCTTTTCATTTCCTTAAAACTCCTAAGTGCTGTATGGCCTGCCAACTCTCTACTGTTTGTTTTGTCTCCATTTCCTGGCCTCTACTACTGGTATTGCATCTCAGGGAACTTGTTTCAAATCCCAGTGAAGAGGCATTCTGATACGGGAACTGATGTGATGAGCTTCCTTGGAGTGAGTACGCACGCCAAAAAAAAAAAATCAAAAATAAAAAAAAAAATCAATCTTGTTGCTTTAGTATTATCTTCTGCATTTGCTCATTTTGAAATTTGATCATCTGTTGGGTCCATATAACTTCTGCTTTTGATATGCTTTAAAAAGGCTTTTTAAGTTTGGTATCTTTTTAATGTTCTTCTATTAACTCTTTTTTCTAGGCCAAACATATTATGCTTTTCTGTGTAACCACCATAGACTGTAATTTTTATTTTACTCATTTGGATAATAGAAAGCTGTTACTATGCCTAAGAATATTTTTGTATTGCACTGTAGCTAGTTGTATCCAAGGCTTATTATTGAAGTAGATGGCAGATGACTGCAGATTGCCAGAGCAGTTTTGGTTTACTGTTTCTATAAAAATTTGTTTTACTGTTTAATCATTATGTGTAAATAGCAGTTACATAGGCAACCCACCTTTTCATTTATAATAAAAGTAAAACCTTTTTCATAAAAGAGAGAAAACAGAAGAACAACTGGGGACAAACCATGTGGGAAATGATAAGTAGTTTGACCTGCGCAGATCGATTTCACTATAAAGTAGTATCCTTCATTTAGATGTGAACAGCACCTGGAGAGGGATCAGTTTCTGTATAGCCCTGATCCCCACAGTCTTACAAAGCTGGATCTTGGATAAAGGTGATGCAAGAACTCATGAAGGAGGAACTGCTCTCTGCGCTCTACAGGAGAGAATTTGGGTGACTAAAGGAAGATGATGTAGTAATCTAAATATAAAGTGACACATGGTAGCTTTTATCCTTAGTCCCCCTTCTCTCCTTCCTTCTCTGCCTCCCCCCCTTCCACATCGTGTGTCACCCCATTGCTTTTCTCCCAATTCAGGGCATTTATTGTCAGCGAGAGCAATCTTCTTTCATTACGCTAATCAGCCTGTGATGTTAAAGGTCTCCTTCAAAAGCTGTCTGCAGCAATAAGAGTAGTACAGACTCAAGCAGAGATTAAAAAGGATCTTATTTGTCTGTTTTATGATTTCTTAGTTTAGTCTTGTTTAATTTTCAGATGTGTTTTCAAGGCTTACTTCGTACAGATTTTTCGTAGCTAGCTACTGGAAATGCACTTCTCCGTTATTAATAATGAAATTATGTCAAAATAACTGTGCTGTATTTTCAGCTCAGTTGTACACAAATGTGCAACATCCATATAAACTTAAGTACTACTCTATAATGTTTGCAGATGAAACCAAAGAAGTGTTGAAACTTTAGACAGGGGTACAGCTAGATTTATGAAAAGACTCTAGATTGTTTAAAGTAGCCAAAAAAAAATCAGATAAGCGTGGTAATTCTTAAGTTTCATTAAAGGAAGAAACAAATGCTGAAATGGTACAATTTCATACTGCTGGAAGTTTCATTTTTCTCTCAGTGCAGCCAGCTTCTTTTCATGAGCAGGTCACAGTAGTTAAATCGGGCACATACAGTAAGCAGATTTATGCTGTCTTCAGAATTGTACATGAAAAACTCCTCAGTGCTTCAGGCTAAAATCTGATTTGCCACATTATCTCACATGTTAAGCTTTTTTTATTTGGTATTAATGTTTCCTGGCATCTTGCAGCAAGGCCTAGATGGTGCTGCTACAGGACAGTAATCACTTAAGAAAAAAATAAAGGGTTTTGCCTTTCCCAAAGCTGTGACCTTACTGTAAGTCTGGTTTCCTCACCATCTTACCATGTTTATTTATCAGATAGATAGGTGTAATTTTATTTTAAATTGAAAGTACTCCAACACATATATTTTTGACTGTTATGTGGAAAATATTTTATTTTCTCTTGTTCAGGTCTTGTGGATACTAATGTCAACAGTGGGTGTATTGCCCAACTAGTGGATGTGATTGAATGGATTTTTTTCGAAATCTGTGTTAGTATGTAAGATGTGTTAGAGTATCAGTTCTGAACTCAGATGTTGAGATAAAACAAATTGTGGTGTTGCTCTAACCATGCTCTGTGTTTCTTTTTTCTTCCCTTGAAGTTTGTTGCATTTTATTGTTTCATTTTGGGCCCACCTTTCACCTTGCTGATGCTATTTGGGGAAAAATAATGGCAAAAACTGGGCAGAATCAGTAATGACGGGGTGAAGAATTAGGATGTCAAAAAATCTTACCCGATGTGTAGAGTGAGGCTTTGCCAGGCTTATTGACAAATACATCAGCAGCACACCTAAACTGTCTTCAGGTTTTGTGCTGCTCAAATTTGTGCTGCTATGGTAGTTTACTGGGTATTTACTTGTTCTCTTCCTTCTCAGCTTATCAACAAAATATGGAGGGTGATTCTGTGGGGTTTTTTTTGTTTGTTTGTTTGGTTTGGTTTTTCTAGGGTGGTTGTGATAGCAATGCTTTGTTGAAGGGTGAGACTAGAAGGTGCCTTCTCACAGTTCTTAGTTGCTGGACATGAACTGAAGAGATCTTTCCAGGAGTCTGTCTTTTTGTTTTGCTTGTACCCCCCATTCCCGCATGCCCCCTGCCCCAACTGGGCTATTAAAAGTTGGGGTGTTTTGGAAGTGATGCCTGTTAACAGTGGGTTTTGATGGAGTTTAATACGTTGACAGTTCCATAGGTGCTGGCTTGCCTAGCTCTTGAAAATGTGGGAGACTGAGGTGGGGGTGAGGTACTGAAGGTGCTGCAATGCTGCCTGGGGAAGTCCCTGGGAAAGAAATGCTTTCCTTTCCTCCACTTTTGTCTTACGTTGCTTGGAGCCCTCCGTTTCACCTTTCAGGGCTGTGAAAGGAAGGCTGGGATTTTTCACAGAAGATAGCAGGAGACTTCTTTTTTTTCTTTTTTTTCTTCCTTTCTTTTTTTTTTTCCCTCTTGTTATACTGGTAGTAGAAACTAAAATCTAGAAAGAGAATTGCAAGCTGTAATGTCCATGTCTTGCCAAGGTGGATGTTGAACTTTCTGAGTGCAGTGTTGCTTTTTAGATAGCAAAATGATGACTTATAACTGATTTTGTATCATAGCAACATATCAATTAGTATCTCACTGCTACCTCTTAACCAAAGGTAATCCAAATACAGATAGAAAGAGGTGGCATGCATTACAGATACTTATACTTTTGTATGGCTCTCTTGTTCAATTGAGACATAAGGACATAAAATTTTATAATCCTTGGCAGTAAGCTGGTACTGAAAAATTACTAATCTTTTCCACCTCCTTTCCCAGTTGTCAAAACTGTGATGATAATAACTTACTGTATTAAAGAAGGTTAATTTTATAGTTAAAATCCTGGGTTAGAACTTGGGAGGTATGTTTCCGTTACTTCTGCTGTAGAATGCTCACAGGAATTTAGGCTAAGTTGCTAAATCTCTTGGCCTCTTTTTTTT
>VXBL01002130.1:141707-183533 GCA_013400195.1 Aramus guarauna | reverse complement strand
CTTTTTTTTTTTTTTTTTTTTTTTTTAATCTGTAGTTGAGAGAAGGGCTAGGTTTTTATGTTCTCAGAAGAGCATTTGGCTTGCGTCTCAGTGGGGGCATAGGAACAATACTGCAGTACAAATAGAATCGTTTCTTCTTGAAAGAAATGGTAGTTTAAACACTGAATTACTGTTTTTACTGTCCTAATTGGCACCTCCACCTAAGGTAGCAGTGCTGTGTTCACAGAATGTACAGCAAAATGGGCTCCTGCTTTGCTTCCTGTAATTTTACTTCAGCTTTTTAAAGTCTTGTCTTGTAATTGCTGCTTTGTGACACTAACTGAATAGTAGATTTCTAATATTTAAATATTATAAATCTGAACCTTTTTTCTTCCACCCCTTGCTTTCCATAAAAACACAGAGTAAAACCATCGCTGTGGATTATCTGAGGGAATTTTACTAATTAGAATTGCATGAGAATTCAGGCTTCTGAGCTGTCATCTGTCCCATCCCCTTCCCAAGCGCTGGAGGCTTCAGTAGCTTCAGATTTCATAGTTATCATAAATATCTGACTTACTCTGGCAAGAGATCTTCGGATAACATAATGAGGTCAAATTTTGCAGTCTTGCATGTGTCTGGTCAGTTTTTCTGCTTCTACAAGCAGAATTTGGCCCTCATCTGAAATCCTTCTCATGCAAATAAGCGCAGTTGACTCCAGCGGGATCCGCTTGTGTGAACGAGGACCGAGTTGTGGCAATGCGGCTTTAGGCTGTGAGTTCCAAGATGCTGGATTTGGCATTTCTCTTTCATACATTGGACACAAAGTTCGTACATGTTGGATTCTCACACAATGGTTTTAGGGGAAAAAATGAGAGGGTTTAGAATGAGCAGTAATGGAAAATATGAAAGCTGATTGTGTGTTGCATGAAGGTAGTCACCTCTAGCCCTCACTAACTTAAGAGTATAACTAGAGCTCTGTGAACTTTGAAAATGCCGTTTTATTGCTAGCAGTACTATGGTAAAGTACGTTTGTGCAGCATGATCTCTGCTCTTCAGTTACTGAGGACACCGGTACAGTTTTTGTGTGTCAGTACGAGACTTGGGAAAGAGTGCTGTGCAATGCATCCCACTCCTGAAACTGGAGCAGTAGATAGTCATGTAGAAGAGCAACATGACACAAATGCTTGATTTTATTTGTGCAAATGAGAAGTCCTTTGTGATGCAAAGCAGCATCCTGAAAAGGCATATGTGCTTTTTTGGTTGTAAATATCCCAGCTAAACACTGCAGTAATTGCAAGCAGAGCTTGGCATTTTTCCTCTCTATTCTCTTCACTGTTATATTTTAACAAGTTCTCATGAGACTATTAAAATGTCTTAGTTTTTGGAACATGTGGCCTAGCGGGGATAACTCTGTCTACAGATGCAGTGGGTTGGCAGCTTGATTTTGCATGTCTTTTCATTTCCCTCCAGATCCTGTGACCCAGTGTAACCTTTGCTCTCCCTCCGAAGGCCGGGGTGATGGAAGTATGAGCAGGTGACTGATGATCACTGGCAATACAGCCTGCAGACAATATGGGAATTACTTCAGCAGTCTCCCACTCCCTTGCGCTCTCCCGCCCCCCCCCACCCCCTTGCCTTAAATCAACAAATGCAAATAGCAGCCTCCTCATTTGCTGCTGTCTCGGGGAGGCTGCCCAGGCAGCATGGGCTTTGTTGCAGTCCTGCCTATTGGAAAAAAAAAAAAACCAACCCAAAACAGCTTCAGCCCTAGGCAGAAGGAAAAATACCAAATGGGACCTGACCCTCCCCCTTAATGGTTAATGCTGCTAATATTTGGGCCTCTGGAGCGTACAGGTAGGAAGATGCTGAGATAAGGGTACTTGATGTGTGTGTTTCAAGAGGGCAGCCTGAAGTGGCTGGAGCTGCTTGCATTGTTACGGTTCGTCCGGTAAATGTCCTTCTGGAAGGGAGTAGGGATTGCCCACTGTCCTGAAACTCATACCTGTGCTCCTAGAACCTGTTGGCATTGGAAGTAGCTGTGTATTTAACCTTAGCTGTGTCTTTACTGTGCGAGAATAGAAATGTATTTGCTAGATTTCAGCGTAGGCAGAGGCACAAAGAATTTGTGAACCGACATTTCATTACAAGTTCATGATTGTTTTGTTAAACGCATAGCTATGTGGCACAAATAAATAAAAATAGTTGTGTTCTACATTGGTGTAAGCATAATACAGGATGCAATATGTAGTGCTGTATTGTATAGCATACAGTTGATATTGTTCTGCTTTCCAGACATACAGCTTAAGATGACTTGTCATTCAGCAATTCGGAGACGTAAGAGTAATGCTATGCCAGCATTTGGTTAAAATTCTGTTCATCTAATTTTAAGCTGTCACTGCATGTGAAAATAAGTTTTGGCATACATAAATAAAAAGAAGGTGATCACTTTGCACATCCAGAAGGTGATCCTTCTCAGATACCTAGGGATATCATGTCTGTATTTGATGTATTAGGATTGCAGCTAGCCATAATGAAGAGATTTCTACTGAACTGCCATTTAGGAGTATTAGATTAGTAACTGAATCATACAAATAGCAATGTATGTAAATGTTCCTACAGCTTTAAAAATCTGTGTCAGTGGTACTTGTATTTTATAAAAAGTCTGTTTGCAGTGTGTATTTCATCTTACTGTGACATTTTCTATTGCAAATACTTATTAACATTTAACTCTTGAATAAAAATTCAGAGTTTAAGTAAGTTATAAAGCTAGGTGCTGGGCTGTTAAGGTGAATATCACTCATGGAGCTAAACGTTAAAACCGTTACTCAGTCTTTAAGTATGTTCTTTTCTCAAGATCTCATTTCAAATGTATCTTTGAGTTTTATTTTGTGTTTTATTTGCTTACCAGTGTTTTAGGAGGAGAAATATCCCAAATTCACAAAAATCCAGGAAATTAACTATTAGCAGCCCCTATGCTCTACTTTCAGTCTGGATCAGGCAGTGATGACTACCACAGTCAAAGGCTACTTGCAATACTTTTCAGTCATGTCACATTAAGGTTAGGGTGAATCACGAAGTTTCATCATCAGCAAGATGCAAAAGGCTGTGGGAGAGGTAGTGTGATACTAGAAAGCCATCTAATTTTAGCGTAAAGGCTTCAAATGATTTCAAATACGTTGTGTGTTCCTTTCCCACACCTATCACAACAAAGGTGGTTTGATGTCACAAAGATTTCCTGTTTTCATCTTCTCCTTACCTCTTTCACAGCTTCCGTGTCTTTCTGTCAGTGATCAGGCCAACAGAGTAGAATATTTGTTGGTCTTTTGGACTTAGTAATTGCTTTCTGTTGGCCACAGGTGCCGCTGTAGCATGGTGCTGTACATCTTTTCATTGAGGATATGTCCTTATCCATAGGTTCTGTTTGGCATCCTTCTGGTGTTTTAATCAGTCTGTTGTGAAAGGGAATTGTTGAAGTAAAATTGTCATTACTGCTTCAGAGGAGAGCGAGTTGGGTGGAAAAGGTTGGTAACTAGCAAGTTCAATGAAATATGATTGCATCTTGCAGCTTCACATCAGATTATAATGTAGTTGCATCACATACATATTAGATCAGTTTTGTATTGGGTTGGGAGATTCAGCAGAGAACCTGTTCATTGTTAAGAATGTATAAAAACGATAGTGTTTGATTTTTTTTTTTATTATTTTATTTTATTATTTTTTTTTGGAAGTCCTTCTTCCAAATAAAATTTTAAGTCTGGATGACTCCAGGTAGAAAAGGTCTGGGTGTAGTTACGTGAACTTAACTTTCGCAACTGGAATCTCAGACAAATGCTAATTAATGATACTTTGCCTGTCATCAGTTTCTCCTCTTCAGTGGGATGATTTTCTTCACTGCTCAAAATTGGTTTGTAGCTCCCTAGAAGTAGCTGATGTGTCTTGTAATCGTGGAAACTCCTCTTAGAAGAGAATGGATGTATTATGGGCTATATAATTTGTGTCATATTTTGAAGGCCTTCTTGATGAATGGCACTTCACAAATATCTTATCGTAATGAAAATTATGAGAAGCATTTATAAGGTGAGTGTATTAATTCTGTTTTATTTTTATTTGAATGTTTTTTCTTTCTTAGGAAAGTCCCTCTAAAATAATGGGTATAGAGAGTTGTCTCTTGGGCTTTAATGAGGTTACATAGTTTCATGCCAACCACTTAAGTTCAAAATATCCAAGTATATTTATTTTACAATATAAATTGTGCACTACATTTTTATTTTTTTTAAGCCTTTGTTAGAAAAGTTGCTTTCCATCGTTCATTTTGAGGTTTTCCTCCCCTCCCCTTTTGTTTTTGTTTTTCCTCAGTTTCCATTACAAAGAGCAGTGCCAAAATCCAATCTTCCCCTTCCAAAGTGACCCGGCGTTCAATGCAGTCTCCACAGAAATCTGCTCCAGTACCAGCGCAACGGGGCAGGAAACCAGGTCGGGGCAAACCCCCTGGACAGTCTGCAGTTCCCAAGAAGGGCAGGTCTCCTAAAAATATTCCCCTGACAAAAAGCACCTCTCATACTGAAAATCTTAAAACAAGGAAAAAAAGTTTAAAACCTGGAAAAAAGGTTAGTCTTTATCTACTACTTTATTTTATATTGCAAAATTTTGTAGTGAGATTTTTTTTATTATTATTTAATTTTCTTTCTTCTCTTCAGCCTTCAGGGCTTTACTGTTCTCAGCAATTGGTTACAAGAAAAAAAAAAGTCTAGAATAGCTATTCTGGAATATTTCAGTATAAACTTCTGAGGATTATTTAATTCCAGAACAAGATTACTAATTTATTTATGGGTGAGTTGTTAGTGTTGAAAAATACTATTCTGGAATAGCTGTTTCCAGGAAAATTACAAGAGCCAGGGAAGCTTTTAGGCTTTTTAGTCTGTGTTGTTTTGTTACTGAACCATATAAGATGTTTGATTAATTTTTTTTTATTTTTTTTTTTTCATGTTTAGAAGCAAAGGATTAGGAACAGTGAGGGGTTTGTTACAAAATTTAGGCGTCCTAAGCATACAGCTGGATTTGCTGGATATCCCCTACCCCTGGAGATACTAGCATGAGGCAGGAAGCTTCTATCCAGGCAATACGTTTCTCCAGGTATGGGTCTAATTCTACCCTGATCTGAAAGACATGGTGTCTTTCTGCTCTTCTCCCTGCCAAGCTGAGTCAGAAGTGGATGGCTGGCAGCTTCAGCTCCTCTGGAGCTGTTTGATCAGGTACAAACTCACACTGCTGAAGTCCCCTTCCCTTAGCCATGTAACACCAATACTGGTGGGTAAACAATCCCAGAATAAGCTAGTTCAGGGAGTTAAACTGGTAGACAACTAACCTAGCATCCCTCCCTCTTACTGACCCCTTTTTCTGCTCCCCCTGCCGAAACACACAAATGCTACCGCTGCTGCAAGGAAAGACAGGATCACAGAAGGGCAGATGTAGGCAAGTCTTGAATTGCCACGGAAGCAGTCTATTTTCTGAGGCTTGTTCACGCACGGCAGGCTGTAAAAGAAGAGTAGCAATCCTGTAATCTCTTTTCCCAGACAGCTTGTGTTTGTCCCTGTGCTCCTCCCTCCTTTGCCTTAGCAGCAATGAGGGAGTGGGGGCCATTGTTTTTTCTGTTTTTTTTTCTCCACTCCCCTGCCCCCAAGTTTCAAGAAGTTGAAGTTTGGGGGTTTTTCTCCGCCAGTCTGGATCACTGTGTGCTATGGGATCTGTTGCTGTGATATGTGGGAAGGGGTGGAGTAATGGCACAGATGGGACTGACTCCTCCCATCAGTGATAGTGCTGATTGGTGTAAAGTGCTAGTGAAGGGACATTATTAGAGCGTAACTAGAAAGCTCTAGCACAAAACTGGAAGCAGACATTTTTAAATTATAACCACAAGGTAAGAAATGATTCTGGGGACTGGAAGTTGAAAGGCGAGCGCTATCTCCTGCTGCAAGTCAGGCATCCAAACTGGTACGCTATTGATACAAGTGGTCTCCATCTTTTATCTCTTGCTTGGTGTATGAATGTGCATGGGAACAGAGAATAAAGAGGACAAAGGTGCCTCCTGTCCAGACTCAGCTGGTGGATGGGGTGTTTCCCACAGGTCTACAGGGCTTTAAAGGAGAGCATTGAACACAGGACTTTCTTAAAGACGTACTTGGGTATGGCAGGATGTGCACTTTTGAGTGAGAGTTTTGTCCTCTGTGTCTCATGAAGAAGAAAGTGAGAGGCTTTGTGTATCCTTTGAAAGAATAGTTGGAGGAATCTCACCCTTAGAGGAGGCTTCTGGGCTCTAAATATTGGGTGTCTGAAAGTCCATGTTTGGAGCACTACATTTGGCACGTGGTCTATGTGAGGTACTTGGGAGGATTTGCTTGGGGAAGGGGGGTTCCTCAGGGCTTTCTGTGCCTTGAGGCAGTAAATCTGAGGTACCTAGTCCTAATGTCCTCTGTGGGACCAGGCAACTAAGAGTTAGGTGTTGCAGAATCAAAGTTTGATTATATCTAACTTGGGAGTTTTACTCCATTAACTTTTGCATTAAAAACTTTAAAAAATTATCTCCTTTTGAGAATCCACAGAAGGTTGTTATTGCTTTGGTACATGATTAAATTGTCAAGATGTTACGCATATGTGCAGGCTCATCTTTGCACTGTTACACCTGTTAGCATAAGGGTGAAGAGAGAAAATGGCTTTGAGGGAGTTCTGCACAGACAGGGTGTCAGACAGGGCATATCTGACATTCTGACACGGAGTGCCATACAGCCTGTATACCTCACAATACATACGCAAATATAATGCAAGTGGTATGTGCCTGGAGATTTGAAAGTGCTGCCTTTTTTTTTTTTTNAAGACTGATCCAAATAAACCCTCCAGTTTTTCAGGCTAAGTAATTGTGCTTCATGTGCCAGCTGGCTGTGTGGTAGTTCAAAACCTGTATATTTAGGGAGATTGGTCTATGCCTGATATGCTGTAGAGATGTTTGACTTTGTCATGCTGCAGTGTTTATCATTGTGCAGGTACTACCTTTTATTAGACAGCTAAGAATATTGAACTGTTCTGTTGTTTTTCTCCTTTATATAAAAGTTTTCTAAGTTTCTCCATAAGTATGAGATGCATGTCAGGTTTTGTTTTCTATTTGTCTCCCTCAGTTTGCACTGCATGGTTTTACTCTGTCATAATGAAGATGAAATCTCTTTACATCTCTTTCATTATTTTTGAAAGTAACTTTGCATAACAAGGTAAAGAATTCCTTCCAGAATTTCTTGAGGAAGTGCCTTGGTCTGAGTGTGGATCATGGCACTAAATTCGATCCCACAAAAAGAGAGGTTTCTAAGTGTCAGGGTAAAACCTGTGGAGTGGCCACGTGGGGCCAGAGCGCGAGCGGAGCTCTCTGCAGGCAAACCGAGCTGGCGTGCCTGGCCAGCCAGCAACACCCTGACCAAGCGAACGTGCTGAGTCCTGCTGGGAACACGGCCTCGTGAAACACCATGGGATGTTTGGGATCACGGTTTGGGGTTGCAAAATGAGAACCTCAGCTGAGCAAGCATAATGTGCTGTGTTTCTAAAATGTGTGCTCTTTCCTCCTTCTGAAGGAGAAGGTAGGAAATGGCCAGCTAGCCTCACCACATTTATGTGTTAGTGTGGAGGGCGGATTGTTCCTCCATCTTACAGTTTAGTGTTTGTATTTTGTTTTCATGCTTATGTTTCTCCCTTTTCCTTCTCGTTCCCCTCAACTTGACCACCCATATTTTGCAGTGTGGTGATAAGCAACTGGGTCCCCAAAGAGTCCCTGCTCCAGAGCAGCCTTCAGGACTGTCAGACTTAAGATCAAAAGCTCCTACTTCCCAAGTGCATTTTTGGTCTCTGTGGTAAGGATGGAGAGAGACCTTTCTGTCACCCAGTGTTAAGATATGTAGGCAATTCCTGACAAGTAATACATCACTGCTTGGTTCGGTGTCTGACCTGAGCCACCTCGTCTCATTGACAATGCAATGCCAAGCCTTGGCAGTCTATTCCTTATGTTCATGGCGATTCCACCTAGTCCCATATTGTCAAGTAGTTTCTCCAGCCAAGCCTATCTTCTCTGAACTGTAAGGGACACAGAAATTTCCTTGAACGTGCCCTGGATTTCAGGAGAAAGTTAACTTCTTCACAACACCTATAAAGAATAAATTAAGCACTGCTGCTCTTAAGAAGGTGTATATTTTGATTGCATTCTACATGATTTTTAGTATGTTATTTGGATAATATGCTGCTTCTAAAAATGTTGAGGATGAATACTGCTAAATGCAAGACAGTTTAGCCTCCCTTAGCAACTTGACTGAATTTTCAGTTCGCATTAATTTTAGCAGTAAATCCTTACCACATGAGTAGCCAGGTCTCTGCTGCCTTCAGCAGTGTCAAGACCTTGGGTAATCTCTTCTATTCCTTACTTTTTTGTTAGGTAAGAGAATGAGAACATAATCTGTTCTTATGTAAGAATAAATGGTGAAGGGAGAAGTGATGAACTTTTCTCCAATTCATTATTTCTTTTATTTCCATGTATTTTTAGAGCATATCAAAGCACATTAGAAATGCCTTCCTTGTGCATGTCTCTTTTCTAAACCCCAATCCAAACCAAATTGCAACAAAATTCTTTCCTCAGGTGGAAGGTAATGCACACTGACCAATTTCTAAATCTTTTTGCTGTGATATCTGGTTGTCTGCCATATGATAAGCTGCAAATAAGTTTGGTTTGGGAAAGGAAAAGGTTTTGGCCACGTGACTGGATTGTAACTACTGGTTTATTTGATATCTTGTATAAAGCACCAATTCCTGAAAGTGATTACTTGAGAATTTCAGCCCCTTTGAAACAAGCTGAGGGACCTGTTGGAGTGAGTCCAGAGGAGGGCCACAAAATTGATCAGAGGGCTGGAGCACCTCTTCTGTGAGGACAGGCTGAGAGAGTTGGGGTTGTTCAGCCTGGAGAAGAGAAGGCTCCAGGGAGACCTTATAGCAGCCTCCCAGTACCTGAAGGGGCCTACGGGAAATATAGGGAGGGACTGTTCATCAGGGACTGTAGTGACAGGACAAGGGGTAATGGGTTTAAGCTGAAGGAGGGTAGATTTAGATGAGATATTAGGAAGAAATTCCTCACTATGAGAGTGGTGAAGCCCTGGAACAGGTTGCCCAGAGAGGTTGTGGCAGCCCCCTCCCTGGAAGTGTTCAAGGCCAGGTTGGATGGGGCTTTGGGCAGCCTGGTCTAGTGGAGGGAGGAACTAGATGATTGAGGTCCCTTCCAGCCCAAGCCATTCTATGAAAATCTAGGTGCACTGTAAAGTTGACATCTAAAGGTGGCTTAACTAACTGATTTGAGTTGTGTTAAACCCAGATGATTGGAGGGGTATGGACAGGAAAATAGTCCAAAACACCTGATCTGTGCTTCCTAATATTTAGAAGGGTCATGAATTAGTATATAAAGCTCATTCTTTTTCCCACTTTTAGATAGAGGTAGGTTTCTTTTTAAGTCATTTGTTTTCCACTGCCTTACTTAAGTAGCTGTAAATGCAAACTGGTGGTTTCTGGTCTTTATCTTCTCTCTTGGACTTTATCTTCTCTGCTGTGTGTAGTACTTTTGTAATAAGTAAGCACATGCATTCAGTAAGATGGTAACTGATAGCAGAAAGGTTTTGCAGACTTTAAAAAACATTAAACATTTTGACTTTGTTGTTTTTATCTAAACAGAAAAAAATCTTGCCAGAACAACTGACTCCTGCATCACTTTCTCCTCATTCTTCTTCTGAGGGGGACAGTGGCACTACGCAGATACTTAAAGATGGAATTAGTTTGTCTGGTGCAACTGCAGCGGTTATATCCACAGGTAAATGACCTAAAACAAAAAATAAAATTAATGATGTTTTTAGTGTGAACTGGCCTCCATTTCAAGTAAACTAGTAGTGTCATTTTATGGAAAACGTGCTGCAAACTTATTACTGTAAATCATTATCTAGCTACCTTGTTTTTAAAAGATATTTATATGTGCCAGTGTTTGCAGAGCTATAGTGTTTACCTGCATTATAGCAAGAAGCACTGGAGCACAGGGGCTTTTGATAGAGCTGCTAGAGCTGGCAGTTTGTTTCTGTCTGAAGAAGGAAACTACAGTTCTTTCATGTCTGTCCCACTCCTTAATGTATGAAATGGGAATAGAGGTAGCTAAAAACCCATATGATATTCTGATACCATGCAGACTGTACTGGAATATAACAAAATGGAGATTTTATCTTTGTATTGCCTTACATTAAAAGAAATGACTCGGAGCGTTTATACCAAGTAAAGGCGATCAGAGGAAATACATTCCTCCTTCCTGTTATGTTTGCTTGTTTATGACATGCAGTGAAATGTATCTTGAAATGGGTTGACAAGAGACATGTAAGGTAGTTAATGAACTAACTGACTGCGGAACTTGTAACCCTGTAGTGAAACAATTTGTATGTTGTCAATTGAAATCTCAGAACTTTCTAAAATCCATAAATTATGATAATTTTGATTGGGGTAGTTTTTTACATTGAAAAAATGTTTTTACAATAGAAGTTGTCAGGCTCTTCTCACTCCCAACTTCAGTCATGGATGAAGGGAAAATATGTACGTGTTTCCTAGGAAAATAAACTTTTCAGGAGGCAGTTGTTGTTGAGCCCAGACAGAAGATGCCGTGAAAGCTATTTTTGCTGATTTGTACCTTTGATTGTACAAATAGGTTTCCTCCAATTTGCAGACATCAGGGTGAGCAGATATGCATGAAGACATAAGATCATTAAAACACTTACAGAAATATTTCATTTTTAAAAATCCAGGTTTTTAACTAAGCCCAAATAATACTACAGTTCAGAAAACATGTCAGTCTCTTGTATAACAGAATGCTTAGATTATCTGCTTAATCACCACAGAGGCACACTTTTTCATTAAGCTGTAATAATGTCTTGGGTGCCTTCCTGGTCATGTGACAGCCAAGGCCAAAAAGAGAAAAAAAAATCTTCAATAACTGCTTTTTCCCATGTTTTTCTGCCTTTCTGTTCCTTTTGAAAGACAGTTTTGCATAGAGTCTGTAAAAAGTAATTTCAAAAGTCCTATTTGATTGTTTTGTACTAAGCTTTAACCCACCTTCCAGTGTTTCTAGAGAAGTATGTTTATTTTATTAAGCAGGAAAGCCAAGTTCCAGCGTGGAAATCGTATGTGAGTGTCTCGGGGCTTCTGAAGGTAGAGACCTTCAGTAGCCATTATATGTGCACACAGGACCATTATACATGCACACATTAATGCTATATGGGTGCTTTAGAATGAGCATCAGTGGTAGATATATACCATAGGGTTGTCTTTGTTACACCTTCTCAAATAGGAGAAAAATTAGGGTAGTAACTTGGTAAGGCCAGATTTTTAGAATCCATGTCTTGGTAGTTTAAAGTACCTACCAGTAATTCTTACTTTATTGGAACTAGTACATGAACAGAGATTAGTCAAAGATAAGTACAGATTATGACAGCTTTGTTAGAGGGGTAGAGAAAGGCTTACCAGACCAGAAAGAAATGGGTTTAGGACTCAGGCAGGAGAACCTTGCTAGAAGACAGAGAGCATACTTTTTGCATGGTCAGAAAGTAAGTATGCATGTTCAGCCTCTTGAGTTGACCAGTACGTGTTTTCCTCAAGATTAAAACTAAAACGACAGTTTGAAGTTCTAAATTGGAAACTTAGTTCCTCAGCAGTAACAATGGCTTGTTCTTTTTCAGTGTGTGTTTATGTCAACAAGCATGGAAATTCTGGTCCTCACCTGGATAAGAAGAAGGTTCAGCAGCTTCCAGATCACTTTGGACCAGGTCCTGTCAACGTGGTACTTCAACAGGCTGTACAGGCTTGCGTGGATTGTGCCTATCAATCCAAAACAGTCTTTGGATTTCTGAAATCTGGCCATCACGGAGGGGAAATGATAACTGGTATGTGAATATGCTTTGTTTCTTCCATATCTTCACTTGGTTGCGAACTTAAGGTAGGGCAGAAGAACTGAAGTAGCTGCAGTGATTTTATGTAGCTTTTGTAACTATTTAAGCACAGTCAAGAACATGTACTTGTGAACGCCTTTGCTAAGAGAGTATTGGTGGTGTGATTTATCTTACTCTGGATCCAGAATGATTTGAACAATTCTTTAAATCAGAATTTAGCAATAGCAGTGCTGAATTATTTATACACGGTACAGTTAGATACTTACACAAAGTAGAGCTTGTGCACTTCATCTAACAGCTGTAGCCAAACATTTGTCAAGTAAACTCAGTGCAAGTGAAACATCAGCTTTATTAATTAAAAGTCATTCGCATAATCTTATTCATACATAGAATTTGTGTTCTTAATGCCTTAACCAAGTGGGTGAAAAGGTTCAAACTAATGTGTTTAGCTCCCAGGCAAGTGATTCCACATGTTAAAGTTGCTGCTTCTTCCATTCCCCTGTTCCCCAGAATTGTAGCAGTATCTTAGGTCAGTGTTCATCCACCTATGTCCTCTATTATGGAATAGGTTTATTTCTGCTACACATTAATGGCAGGTTTACAGATAAATTATCTCTATATCTCAAACTGAATAGCTGCTGCTTGATTTTTTTTTTTTCCTTCTAGGCTAGGAAATATTCTATATAGCAGTCAGCACATCAATTCATAATTCCATCACTGGCAATAAAAAAGACTTTATGTTACTTTAGTCTCCTGACATTAACACCAGATGTGAAAGATGATTAGTGGAATACAGGTTCAATTAAATCCTCTTAAAGATGTTGCTGTCTACCTATTTAAAAAGCAGCACCCTGACCTGCGTACAGCAGAACTACAGTAAGCCTTGCTTATGCGTCCCCATGAGTCTGTTCACAAAACGAATGCTGCTTCTCTGCTGTGTCGTAAAGGTTTAATGGCATTGTATACGTGTGGTTTTGAAACCCATATGGCTTTATTTTTGAAAGATATATGAAAGTTTATTACTTTATTAATAAACTCGCTGTACCTAATTTAGATGAGTCAATTTTTTGCTTGAATAAAATGCACTGAGCTGTGCGTTGCCAGTGTTCTGCTTGAGTGTTTATCACGAAGGATTAAATCATAGGCCAGTGGCATATCTGGTCTGTGGCTGAGTAGTTGAAAATAATGTCACGGAGGAAGGAGAAATTTCAAAATCTTCATGTGTAATTTTGGTTTGTTTACATTCAAAAGTTCTGTTCAAAAAGAGATTACTGTTCTGTGTCTGGTTTCACCCCAACGCCTGGATTTTGGAAAAGCTAGCTCTGTGTCCCTGGATTTGAGGAACTTGGTAACTTGGGAGATGTGGACTGCTCCTGAAGCAGAGTCCTTGCCCAGGTGATAGAGAGCTACAAGATCCCAGTGGGTTTCTGGTATTCTTGAGCTCTTGCCTTCTCATCAGCTTGTCAGACAGGTTGCTGAGAAGTGAGTGAGCAAATGCTCCCTGTCATTTTATCAAAAATTTCTGTGTGATGTATTTTGAGAAGCACAAAATGTGACTTAGGATAGTGTAGCACATTACAACAAGCTGTGCATGTGAACAGTAAGGGAGAAGAGGAAAGCTACAGTAGAATAAAATGAGGAATTACAGAATGAAATTGTGAGAGTGTTTCTCGTAGAGTTTTGTTTGAAAGTGGTTTTGAAGTTTGGTTTGTTGTTTGGGTTAGGTTTTTTTTAGACTGGCAAGAAAAAAATGCAGCAGAATAAGCAAAGAAATCTTTTGTGGACTGATAAAGTTTTATGACAAGCATTATACTTGCTGTAGGAGGAAACTGTATGCTGATGAGGACGTGGATAAAATAATCTTGCTAGAATACGTGTGAATAATTAGCCGATTCTTTTGGTTCAGCTGCCAAAGAAAATAATTGTTTTGAATGGAATTAAATTTAGGATTTTTCCATGTTTTCTTACTTAAACAAAAGCACAAACTGTTTTATTTTTGCTTGATGCATAAGGTTTCAATTCAGGCAGATATAACTGAAAGGAAATTAAAGGCTTGATTAGCAAGCCCACTAATGGTGGTGGTGGTGTCAGCCCCTTTTTTCTCCTTGTAGCGCAGAGACTATGGCGTTTGGTGGGATGAAATAGACTGAGGCTCAGATAAATCTTCTCAAGCAGAGAATTAAAATCAGACTCTTGGGTGAGTTTCTTCACTATCAGACAAACACACTTCTCTGATAGTTTAGTTCTCAGCCTTTCTCCTAGCTTGAACCTGGTATTTAAAACATGCTTGCACAATGGAAAGTGAAGAAATGGGAATGACTTCTCATCCTGGGGGGCTGGGATTGCACACACAAGCTCATTAAAGGTTGAGGTTACTGCACTTCAGAAGTACTCCTTTTTATTTTCTTCTCCTAGCATTTACCTGGGAAGTAAGAGGCTTATGTTGTCCCCAAGCAGAGCAAACAGTTGAGCCTATGGTTCTGGATCCCACGCCCTTAGTTGGAGTTAGTCTGGTTGCCCTCAGGTGTTCAGAATACAAGGGAACTGTGTTTGCACTGAATCTTTGTTTGTGGATTTTTCCCATGGTATGTCTTGCTAGTGCAGTGACATTGCCTCAGCTGTTTCTTGCTTTATCCTCCTGACAACTCTAAGATAATATTGTTCTTTTCAGTGCTTCTCTTCAAAATGAGAAATTAAGGCATGGAGAATAAGTGATTTCCCCAAGGTCATATAAGAAGATCGGTAACGCTATTATAAAGCATTTTAAATTTTTGCTGTAGCTGGCTACTGCTTTGCAGTAAATTTGTCAGGAGATCAGGCTGTGCTAGGTCTCACAGCCCATTTGCTCTCCAGAACTGGTTGAGTTCCCAGCAAAAATTTGCCTTTGGAGACCCCTTCCCCAAACAGGAGGTAGAGGAGCTTGTGTCTGAGCCACATGTGGGACTGTGAATCATTAGTATTTCATTTGAACGTTGGAGCCTGGAAAAACTGAATGGGCCGTGGAAACACGTGGGGCCAGGACTTGTCCCTGTAGTACTGACTCTTAAACTTTAAGCAGTTGCATTGGGTCAGTTTGTCGTGAAAGCAGATGAGAGAGGTAGCATGTTGGTGTTGATGCTAGCTAGTTAACTTGTGTTAACTCTAATCAGAAGCTTCCTTACATCAACAGCGTAAGTAACTGACACTTCTGATTTCCTAAGGAAGCCTAAAATATGCTAAACTTGGGCATTTTCTGTGAGTTTGTGTACATTATCTGTCTCTTTTGTAACACAATATGGAAATGTTCCTTAATTCAGATCTGTGAATAAAGACTTTCTTGTGATTTCTGTTTTTGGTTGGTTGGGTTTTTTGGTTGTTTTTTTTTTTGGGGGGTGGGGTTTAATGCATCTGCTACCAACAAAATGTGATCCTTTAAAGCTCTACTTATCGTTTGGAAACTTATGTTAACAACAGAAAGCTGCATGACAGGCTGAAAAACAAGATGACAAATTGATGCATAAACCTGGTGTTTATGCTGTTTCTTTCTAGCCCTAAGCTTAATTTAACAAGTTTGTTTCCGCTTTGCCGTAACCTCTTTCTAATTAGAAGTAACTAATGTAATGGTAATTATTTATCTGTATATTGGTAGTATTGAATCTTTTCAAAATAGACTTTACAAAAAAGGAAAATATCATCAGTTGCAACACCCTGTTTTGGAAGCAGGGGGCAAGGTAGGAGGTCAGCAAATGAAAGACTGAGCGCATGTCCAGGCTCTTTGTAATCACTCAGTTTAAAAGGCATCAGATCCATTTGTGGCTGTTGTGGTATCTCTGCCTCCTAGCTCCTGTTGAATTCAATGGGAACTTGACCACTATAGTGTTGACAGCAGAATAGATTCCTCTAGTGGTAAAATAGAAAATGGCAAAACAGTTTCTGTAGTCAGAATTTCAATGGTAGTGGATGCTAGCACATTACTACAAGTATGCTCAGTTCAGTTAGAAACTGAAAAAAAAAATATCTGAAACTTGTTTGCTTTCTTTTTTCTTTTTTTTTTCTATTTTGTTTTTTTAGCAAGTGCTGTAAAGGGTCTTTTCTGTGTTTTCTCCTGCAAGTAGGTGGTAGAGAGGTCACTGTTTTATAAGCAAACAACAGAAATTACATGTAAGGCTTTGGTGATGAGGGAATACTTGCAAGTTTCATTATGCTGGTGTGAATCCAAAATTATTTTATTAAAATAAGTTTCCACAGAGCAAATTTAAACCAGTATTGGTCCAATGGAAGGTAAAATCAGTCCTTTGGATGTAAATTTGTTAAACTACCAGAATGATTGTTTACTCCTCTCTTGTCTTGTGTGGTTTAAATCAAATCTGGATGCTTTCCCCTCTCAGTTAATGATGGTGTTTTACTATGCTTCATGATGCTTGGGGGGTGTTTGACATCATGTTCTTATTCACAGCTTCCTTTGATGGGGAGAAGCATGCCATCAATCTTCCTTCTGTAAACAGCGCATCATTTGTCCTACGCTTCTTGGAGAAACTCTGCCACAGCCTGCAGTGTGATAATCTTTTTAGTAGCCAGCCTTTCAGCCCTTACATGGGATGTGCGCATAGTCCTACGGAGTATGATAGAAACAAACCAGGTACTGCTAAACAACTGTTATTTTCAAGTGCTGATATGTTTGAGAAATACGTGTGGCAACTTTATGAAATGTAACTTTTTAATCTGTCTTTCTGTGACGTGAATTGATTGAAATTAATACGCTTTAGTCCTTAGTGAATTGGTTCCAGTGTGGTAGTGCTTTGACAGGATGAGATAGCTCATACCACATGTGCAGAAATCATTTTGTTCAGTAAACTCCTCCTTGTAGCTAAGCCAGGAAACATATGTATTGTACCACTGTGATACTGCTAAAAGGACAAGCTCAAAACTTCACATTTCATTTGTTAAATTTATGTTCCGATCATAAAATAAACTTAAAAAAAAGATACTTACTGCCTTATGAGAAGGTGCTTGTCCTGAAAGGGAATTCAGTCTAGTCCTTTCTTCCCTTTTTATTCACCTCAGTGGTAGCTCCAAAAATTTTTACATTCTACTACGTACAGTCCAGTCTTCTAGTAGAAAAGGTGGGTTTTGCAGGTGGCTGCTTATGATGTTTCATATGAGGCCAATATCTCTGTCTGCCACACTGGGACTGTAGAGTGAGGGGGAAATGAAGTGACTTGCACAAGATCTCCCATCGAGTTATTTGCAGGGCCTTGTATTACAAGTCCCAGCCCAGGGGTTACCAGGTGCCATAGCTGAGGAAACCTGGACATCAGGGTAATTTCAGAAGATTCATATTGAGTGTGAAGCTTCCTCATAGCTGTCTGATAGCTGAGTCTGTCTTCCCGGAGCTGCTTTAGAAAATAAAATTATTTTTGTTTTTTTTCCCCTTTTCCAGTGGAGAAATTATAATTCTGTTTATCATATGCAAGTAATTAGTTTTAACTCTTTTCAGAAAAGTAGCCAGGGTGAAGGTAATTTGGGCCATGACAGCATAAACTAAGCTGTACTTTTGACCGAGTGTGTGACACAAGAAACTGAACTGTAACCTGGTGAATGGCTGACGTATGTCTTTGCTTTTGTCCCTGGACTTTCCCCATGAGAAGCTTTATGCTAGAGTAATAGGTGGTGACTTCCCTCTTCACAGCTAAAGAAGAAATACCTGAAAACAGGAGTGCTAAACGATACTCTCAGGACTCTCCACCGTATACTGCTCCTCTTTCCCCTAAGCTTCCCAGAAATGATGCTCATCCATCTGAAGGTAATTATATTATGTCAGGATTATATATGAGGATTATTTATGGTTTCAGTATTTCCAGTTAAAAAGGACAGAGTTCAATGTATGTGTCTGGTTTGTCTCTAGCCTTTGACAGGTCAGGGTGAAAGTATGTTAATTATTGATCACTGGCACAGATTTTGCACTTAGGGAAGATCTACTGCAAGTTCCAGCAGTCCTTCTCCTAAACCTGCTAGCCTTTTTTGTAAAGGAGCTCAGGCAAACAGGTGATGGATGAAGCCTCCTGCTTCATATATGGCGATTTAGCAGAAAACCAATTGCCTCAAAATAAATTAGGAGATAAAATGGAAGCAACTGTTAATAACTCTAGGCTGGGGCCATTAAGTGAGTAAGGGTGCAGCTTGATGATTAAATTCAGTTGAGTTTAAGGCTAGCCGCCACTGAAAGTTGCGCTGCTCCTGCTTTCTTTGTCCCTGCAGTGGGTCCCAGCCCCCCCGGCTGGGTGCTGAGCTGAACCAGTGAGGTTCAGCGCTTTTGGTGAAGCGAAGAGTGGTTTGCAGTTTACTTCCCTGGACTGACTCATTGTGGACTCAGATGAGCACAGGGAAGGGTGGAATAAAATGCAGCTGTGGCCAGGGATGTAGTGAAGCCTCCCTGTGGCAGCTGGCTGTTAGATAGATTTAGCTCACTGATGAATAGCACCTTTTCCTGCGCCGCAGCTCAGCTGCGGTAACTGAGCACGTGTCTAGTCTTAGTTTGCCTCAGATGTGAAGTACAGCATCTAGGTTTAAACCTCAGTGAGAGAGACTTAGGAAAATAGGGGTTTTTTTTACTCTGCTACTTAACTGGTTAAGCCATGGTAACTTGTTGATGTTGACTCATCCCATCTGATACATACTTTCTCTTCTTGCAAGATATTTGCACAGCATTTCCAAAAGCTTTTTTGAAATATGACAGGGATTAGTTATTTCTTCCTTCATATTTTTTTTTCTTTGGAGATCCTGGGGTCATTTTGTGTCTATTAGCATCAGTGGGGACAGAATGATCTGTTTTTCTTTGCAGATTAAAAAGTCATAGGACTACAATTAAAGTAGAAAAGGATGCAAAATTAAAATGTTCAAAATGATAGCTTACTTAAAATGGTACATCTTATTATTTTATATATATATAGCATATTCAGTTCTTTTTATATAATAACATCAGCAGAAAATACAGTTCTGCATTATTGATTTCTGTGTCTTTCCAAAAGAAGTAATGGCTTAATTCCACAGGTATATTGTATACCAAAGTTAGGTATTTCTGGTAGGTAAATTAGTGAGTGTAGAGCACTTAATTGTACTCAAATGAAGTTGTTTCAGAGGAAGCAAAACAAATGTTGGAGTAGATCTGCATTATCTTGTAAGAAATCTTCCTTAAAGTAAACATGCATGCACATACTGGTTTTTAATCCTTGTTTACTAATGGATCCCTTTTACAGATGAAGTCAGTGTGCTCCTTAAAATACATTTTAAGATTAGTAGTTCATTATAAAATGCAGTTACTTGGATAAAAAATAATTAAGTGTTTTGCCATGGTTTCAGAGGTTTGAATTTGTACTCTGTGCATTGCAAGAGGCAAAGTGTACTCTAGTGTTGTGTGTTTCCCATTAGGGCAATGTCCTCTGCTGAAAATCTGGAGGTAATTTTATAGCGGTCAGTCATGGGTTGGTTAGCAAGAAAGATCTGCCCCCAAAAAGTTCTGGTTCCATTGAGACATAGCTGTTTTGAAATATCATTTGAAGGCAAAATAGAATAATTGTGGGAAAGGGTCTTTCAAACAGCTCATTTTCTTTCTGGTCTGCTCAGGGCTATGTTTTGCAGATTTTGCTGTCTTTCCTGCTCACTAACAGTTTCTTCTTAAAGTTATGAAAGATAAAGGAAGGGGGGGTGGGGAATAACTCAGTCTCCCTCCCCCTGCAAACAGAGTGTTCTTACTACTGTGGTGGATTACATCATTCCCGTTCTGTATGAGGGAGAACAACTGGCTTCCAATTCCCAGAGGAGCTTCAAGAAAACAAAACGTCTGATTCCTGCTAAGGCCTTCAGTGTTTAAACAGTCTGTCATCCTTACATTTGAAACATAAGGCCTTTTATTGGCCTTTTATTAATCTACCCAGAAATCAGGCATTCTGCAGTGGAAACTCCCGTCTCTTTCTATACCACTGTTATTCACAACTGCTCAAAATGTCGAGGCGGGAGAAGTGCATCATTCGTTGCTTCATGGATTGCAGAGCTCCATTTGCTAGATGCCGATTTCTGAATCAGCTGTCACACCAGTTGACCACTTTTTCGACAAGATTGCAGCTGCGTTTTCTTTGTAGAGAAGCTAGATGGATGGAAAGGGAAGTGGATTGGACATTATAGTTGCTGAACAGAAATGGCTTCTCTGAAAGATGATGGCCCTGGGAAATATGCCAGCTTTTCTGCCTTGTGTATGCGAATTGAGAATTTACAGTAAGATAAATTCAAATGCTGGTATCTTGGGAAAAAAAGCCGAGTTGATCTTTCCCAGCCCTATTTACTGTTGCTTGCTTTAGGATATATAACAACAGAGAGAAAGCTGGAATATAATTGGAATAAATACAATGAAATTCTTTTGTAATACAGTCAATTTTAAAAATCTTTGTGTCTTCAGATATCTTAATGAGGATTATGTAAAACAATTATTTTTTAAAAACACTATATTTGGGACTTCTGCTTGTTTACTATAAATACAAAAAAGTTTCTTCGTAAGACATTACATGGAGTTGGCTGATACATGCTAAAACACTCTAGTTGAAACGTTCTGATGGGGGAGTATTGCCTCCATTGTTTCATCCTACCTTTCAAGACTTCCGAAATCTGAATCTACAGGTTCAGTCAGTTATACCTCAGGCCCCTTCCTACGGCTTTGCTGTAACTATTTAAAGTATCACCTCTGCCTTTTGGTCTTGGCCTGAGATTTCTGTTAGTGGTTTCATTCTCTACGGTTCTAATTTTCCCTTGGTTGGCTACCCTTTAAGTTTATAGTATGTATCACTGACTACATCTCTTAAAGTTTCTCTGAAATTCTATAGAATGATGGCTTTTGTTTTTCTTTTTGGTAAGTTGCTGCAACTACTTAGAGCTGACAAATGTGAAGAAGTTAGTCGTCTTGTTTGTTTTCTTTGAAAACCTCAGTAGCCACTTCTTTGCTTTTGTGATTCAAGTCTAACAAGCTGGAAAATTTTGCAGTGATTGTTTTGAGGATTGTCTATGTGAAAGAGAAGGGCCGGAGTCCATAAAAGCTGCTTTATTCCACAACTATCAAATTTAGTAAAAGATGATATATCGTCTTGCAGATCTTGCCTTACCGAATTCACTAAGTAGGGAGCTGGCTCTCCGAGTGCCTTTGTTCCCTTTCAGGATTGTGCTGTGTGAAGACCAAAATACACTTAATAGTTCTTCACTGCACTCCACTTTTAAACAGGTTTCAGCAGAGAACCAGAGACCTCATTAAACAAGTTGAAAACATGCTTGAGAAGCTTACTGTTTTTTTTAGGAAAACATTCTTCCTTTAGTTTTAATTGGGTATTTGCCCAAGAAATTATTGGAAGTTGTCATATAAGAAGGATAGTAAAAAGCTTGTTTCGGGAACTTGCTTCACAGAACGTACCAGTTCTTATCCCAAAGAATATGCTGCTTCACTAGCATATGTTTTATAACTTCACTAGAGTAATTTTCAAGATGGTAGTGTGGGGTTCACACTTCTGTAAACCTGTTAGCTGTATTTTCCAGCTCTTAACTCTCCTGCCAGAGCAGCATTTGTTTCATACAGATTTGTAGATGATGCTTCCAACTTCTTTCCTGGGCTAGATACTGGCCTTTGCAAACAAAGAAGAATATGTATGATTGCTAGAGAATGGACTGGTGTTCTCATTGATTTGGTGGGGGGTTTTTCCCCTCACATAGCATGTTTCTCCCAAGCATACCTGAATTTGGTTGACCAAGAATACAATTTTCAGTAATGAAGCAAACATGACTCCTGTCTCATGGCACAGGGAAAGGGACCCGCTGAACTCTGCTGATTTGGCTTAGAAACAGTATTGACAGGGTCTAAAAATTCACAAGCCTTCTAAGGAGGCATTGTTTGTGTTTTGCAGAGTAGAAGTTAGCTGATAAGTGATAAGAACTAAAAAAGGGAATGTTGTTATACTCCCTTCCTGAGACCTGATTTTTTTGGGGGATATTTTACTTGCTCAGTATGTTCAATTATTTACATGTGTCTTTAGCTTTCCAGAGCCTGTGCTTGTAGACCCTGCCCTATGCAAAGAACTAACTGTACGTAGATACAGCGTTGTGGTCAAAACTTATTATGCTAGTGTGCCGTAGCTGGCACTCACAGCCTTGTGTGGCTTTGCCTGTAACCTGTTCAATTTTTAATCATGGCCTCTGTGTCTGAACATCATGGTATCTACAGATGATAATTGTCCACTTCTTTTGTTTATGAAGGTAGTGACTCCCTCTGCTGTTTAGAACAAATTAAACAATTGTTAGTTAACATGAGAGGGTTTTACTTAAAAATTTCTTGTGAGATAAACATAACATACTCTTAATGGTTAGCTTCTTGAGAATATGTTTTAAAAAAGGTAATGAAAATGCTTGATGAAGATTGCTTGATATATCAATATTAACGTCAAACAATTTTACCCCAAAAAATTTCCTCTGTCACTTCCCTATTCACGGTATTTTACAAATACAGCTGAAATGATTTATGGAAGATTGTCTCAAACTTGACATATTAAAACTTTTTCTACAAAAAATGTTTTAAAAATACAGTAAGAGCCCAATGATTATTTGAGGAAAAGGGACAAACATTCAGCAGCAGTGATTGCCTCACAGCAGATTTGTTAACAGGCTTACAATCTGTCACTATCTTCAAGAGGACATAGCAAGGAATTGAATAACAAAGGTATAATGTCCATCACTTTGAACGTACTGATACTTGCTTTTTGTGTAGCAGAAACATTGCCTATAGAAGAAAACAGTACTTCCAAACACCGATTTTCTGAGGACTCTATGGATTCTGCACTTAATTCTGTAAATGCCTCAAGCCCGACTCGTCGAAATTCCACAGAATACCGTACTTCAGGGGGTGCAGCGTATTACAGAAATTCCCTTCAGCCAGTGACTGCTACCTCAAATTCAGCCCCAATCCTGTGCAGGCTGTCCTTGAGCTCTGCTGGGAGCAGCGGTTACTATGAAGTTAGTAGGAATCGAATACAGAGGCGCATTGAAGGTATGCTGTGTAACTTTCCAAAATAGGTAACTGCTTTTATTAACAAAGTCCATGAGTGATGAATAAAGCAGTTCTTTGCCACAGAAAAGCTTGCATGTGGAGTGAAATGTTGTGCTGGTGCTGACCTTGTCAGGCTTGCTAATGTAACTGCAAATGCAGAACTTAAGCCTGTTAGAAGAGATGCTGTGGTGCAAGCCGGGGGGTCTTGCCTGCTGCACTTTCCTCTCACTGCTGTTATGAACCCTGCATCAAGCCAGACCAGAGAAGGCTGGCTGTATGCAGCTCAGTTCCTGAGCATCTTATCAACTATTACCATGTTGTTGAAATACAGGGATAGGGTTTCCTCCTGTCCCTCCCTCTGTATGGCTTAACTTGCCTTTGCCACATTCCCAATTAATGGCATCTTGGGACCCAGGAGCCAAGTACAAGTTGAACTTAATCCCTCTAGGTATGGCATAGTGCTGATGTTTATGCTGCTGTAAATATTTGCAGTTATATAAGGCATTTAAAGACAAATGGAACAGTTCAATAGTATTTGGAGGAAAATAAAACATCTTTCATTCTAATTTATTGCAAAGAATGTGTAATAAAAGCTGAACGTTAATATTAAACAATGTCTTATGTAAAACAAAATGTATTATCCTTGTATAGACTAGTGATACTTCTTCCTTTCACAATGTTTTTATACTAAAAGCTGCAAGTTCCACAACTGGACCAGATCTGAATTCACTAAAAAGGGAACCTTCAAGAATATCGAATAAGGATCCTTCCACCTGGTCAATAGAGGAAGTAATGCGTTTTGTGAAAGAAGCTGATCCACAAGCACTAGCTCCACATGCAGAACTCTTTAGGAGACATGTATGATGCATATCCATTCTGTTCTACTAGATTGTGTGTCATGTTAATCTCTTAAAATACAGCTTTCCTGTTTATCACTCTATTTGCAATTGAAGGTAGAATAGACTCTACTCATATATTAGAGGGAGGCTGAAAATTATTTTTCCACCTGCAACTCCTCCTGCAGTATATTTTCTCTGTGTTCCAGTCTTGTTAGACTAAAGTAAATGCCCACTGCTTTCCAGCTGGTATGGAATAATGCCAATACTGGAAGTATCCAAGTTCTAATGGCCAGCATCCATGGCACCCCTGGTACCTCTAGAGAAGATGGCATTCTCATGTACAGCATGGGGCATTTGGCCTATACAGGTGACAGCTCTCTGACAGTCTGCTTTGGAGACTGATTATCCCAAAGTGGAGATGCTGTTATGCCTCGTTAGCTTTACACTTGGTCATTCATACTAAAATTCAGAGAATCAATTGAAATGTTGAATTCATCTGTTTTGAAAAACAATGTGTAGGGTTTCATAAGATCTACCTAGATGTTGCATTTAGAGACATAAATGGTGTCAGTTTTTCTGTACTGCTTTTGGTCTCCCCTCTTCCTTCTCACTGTCCTTTTCTATGGCGGGTTGCTCAGCAAAGAGCCACTTTCTTACTTTGTTGTATATGTGGCCTTCCAGAACGAGGTTGGCTTTCTCTTTAGTAGTGTTTCACCCTTGTTTTGCAGCAGCTCCTACTGACAATTAAATCTCAGAGTAAGCTGGATTGGACAGAAAACTCAAAATAAATACGTCCCTGGAGGTATTTAAAAGAAGGATAGATGAGGTGCTTAAGGACATGGTTTAGTGGTGGGATGGCAAGGTTAGGTTAGCGGTTGGACTTGATGATCTTAAAGGTCTTTTCCAACCGAGATGATTCTATGATTCTAAATAACTTTTAATGGAGCTTCCCGTCTTACATTTTATTTTTTAGCTGTGTAACACGACTAAATGTCACTTGTTTTGTCAGGTTTATTAAAAAAAAAAAAAAGACAGAGTGGTTTTCTTTATGGTGTTTTAAGGAACTAATTGCCTGTCTACAATATGTAATGCTACTAAGAGCTCAGGACTGTCACGTATCAGCAGCTTCTCAACCAAGCAGTTGAAATCTGACTAAGTCGTCCTTGGTCTTGATCCTAACAATCTGTCTGGTTTAACCTGGACATAGATCTATCTGATTTCACAGATTTAGATGGCCTGTAACCCCTTTCTCCGTGTGACTGTTGGCATGCGCATGCCAGAATCCTCCCACAGCTGTGTTCAGGGTTCAGTGCAAGGCCTCAGTGCTTGAATCATTTAATCTCTAACTGCACAGACCTTCCTTTGCAGTTTTTTTGTGTTGTTTTTCTTTTCCCCCTTGACCCAGTCACTTTTTTTCCCAGCTAGTACCTAATATTGAGGGCTATTTGGTCATTTTCTTTTACTTAGTATAATTTTCTGTAGCATCTCAAATACCTTAATCATACATTTAAAAAATACTAAAATAAATTCAATTTCAGTGGCCATCTGTAAATATCAAATTGTACTAAGTTACTATTTTATATATAGATAAATTTTTACTGCAGTATAAACAAATGTAATGTACTTTCCAGTTTATCGTGCAACTTGTTAAAGTAGTTGTATGTTGTTGTGTTTATTCTCTTCCTTCTGCAGGAAATTGATGGGAAGGCACTACTGCTACTGAGGAGTGATATGATAATGAAATACATGGGACTGAAGCTGGGGCCTGCCCTGAAGTTGTGCTACCACATTGAAAGACTTAAACAAGGGAAGTACTAGCCAAGGGGGAAAACCACAATATGTGTGTTCATATCACACATAAGCTCTCAGGTTCACAGCCATCGCCTTTATTTGAAACTATTTTGCTGATATAAATCATGTTTATTTTTTCAAAGTGCTCTCCAAATGTAAAAAAAAAAAAAAAAAAAAAAAAAAAAAAAAAAAAAAAAAAAAAAAAAAAAAAAGACATTCAGGATAAGGGTGGAGGGGGAAATCTCCATTACGTTCTAGTGTTTTGCAAACTGTTTACGCAAGTTTGTAGGGAAGGACAGCTGATCGTACTGGGGACGGGCGGGTTGGGTAACAGCACTCTCCGAATGCTGCAAAGTGCGTTTCCCTATTACAGACTTCAGCCAATATGAAACCTGTTCATATTCAGAACCAAAACAGCTGAATCCCAAAGGAAAATAATCAACCCAACCAGCATCAGGTGTCAATAATTTTCAGGGGTGGCTGTAATCTTTTATATTGCAAGAAAAATACAAAACAGAAGATCTCATCTCTAGTGAATGCTGTGTCTGGTCCTCCAGCAACGTAATACTCTAGTATATTATACGAGATTATTTTTCCTAGATTTCCATAAAGGGAATAGCCATATGAATTGGTGGTGGGGGAAGGAGGTGTGGAGAGGAAAGGTTTATGGAGGAGAGGGCTTAATACAAATATAAGATTTTATAAAGTAAGATTATCAGTCCTTTGGTAAGTTATGAGGACAAATGTACGGTATATTGTCAATTTATGCAGGCAATAAATATTTCTGTTTCATGGAAGGGCATATTGACTGTATAAACAGCCATTTCTGGGACAGACTGATTTAACTGGAACAATGCACCCACATTTTAAACATTCCATCTTTTTGCCAAGTTTGGCATGGATATGTGCGTTCATGCTTTTTATATATACACGTGTATGTGTCAGGTAAATACATACTATATATATATATAAAAATATACATACACACTGTACATATGTATTCAGTTTTTTTAATGTGTACTTTGCACTGTGCCAGAGAGAACTGTACAATTTCTTGTTGGTTTGTTTTTTTTAACCAGTAAATTTAGTTGTGTACTACTTTCATATTCATTAGCACCTGTTTAATTTGTTGTCCATTCTTGGAGTCAGAAGGTGACAAACAATCAAAGGGTGACTTTATTCATACAGGTGAGATTCCTGTACTATGCAATACTCTTGGTTATTCATCCCTTAACTCTGAGCCATGTATTCTGGTGTGTTTCTGGAAAGATGCATTTGGTTCCGATGTTTTGGGCTTATATTTCCTATAAGGAAGTGCTACTATGTAACCGATAAGCCTTTTTTTGGGTAAAATTGGTGCTGTTTGTATAAGCTGTAAGAATGAGTGGTGATAATAAAGCAGCTTGTTGTCACTGCCAATTGTAATATACATCAGGGACAAAAAAATATACTTTCTGTGTAGGAAACTGAATGTACTGTATGTAATAGTGTAAGTGATAAAAACTATTTGCTAGGGAAGGTGTAGTCCTAAAATGGTAGGTTTTATTATATTTCTAACTGCCTTTTTATATGAAAGCACATAGTATAAATGTATTTTTTACAAATTCCTTTTCTGAAAATGCCTTGCTTTACCAATAGTCTGACACTGCTCAGGTTTCAGCAGAGATACTGCTGCAAAATAATAAATTTTGTGGCTCACAAGTGTCCAAGTATTTTGTTAGTTTGACTGCAATGCAATTTTAATTTAGCAAGTCATTTGGACTTTGAGAATTGTTATTATTATTACATCATTAAACATTTGACACTAAAAGTTATCTATATTGATTTGTTTTGCATATATTTGTGGTGCGTGTATGTTTAGATGAATAATATGAGCATGCTCTTTATAGTAAGAAAAGGTCAGAGCATTGATTGGAGAAACGGAATACTTTCTCTTTGTGTTAGGAAGATACTGACTTGGTTGTTGGTGTAATCATATGAAAGTTAGTTATATATCGAGGAAAACATCATGCCCCACATGTTCAGTATATTGTTTATACCTTGCTTCTTCCATGCTTTATTATGCTGAATCTCAGAGTTCTTTAGTATAAAAAGCTCTTACAGGATTTAAGTGGAAGTAATTGACTGAAAACAGTTTCATTTTTTACATTGCCATAAAAATAAAAAAAAAGGTGTTTCAATTTTCTGTTTGGCCTTTATGGAATGCCATGTTTGTACATGGCACTGTTATGGGTATAAATATTTGTTCAAGGCTTTCTGTGCACTCGTGTGCACAGGGATTACTGTGATGTTGCGTACTAGAATTTCACCGTGTGCTATAGCGTTGAGATTCAAACGTTCAAAGTGTTGTAGCAGAATATATTTTTTATTCTTTATTTTCAATGGGATGTTCTTATCTATCAACAAAAATAAAATAGTTTGTTCATTGTTGTAACTGTCCATTTTGTTTGACGTTGTGTGTATGTGTGGGCGCTCTTTGCGTAGGCGAGGGTAGCTATCTTATCTAGCATTTGGCAGTTCTTGACAGTTCATGTATACATCTGATGTAAGGAAGTTGTAATCAAAAGGGGAAAATCATTCCAACGTTGTCTATCTGAAGCAATTAATGTTTGAACTTGGGTTGATCTGTACTTTCAAAATAACAACTTAGGAGTATGTTCAACTGTTTTGTTTTGCATATAGCATTTTGCCGCTTACAGCTCACAGAACTCTCATATAACCACTGAGGGGAAGAGACTGCGAAAAACTGTTTGTCCTGTGTTCAGATGAAGACTTGAAGTATTTTAAATCAAAGCAGCTAACGGCAGTAGGTTTGAACTTCATACGCTTCATGCTTTCTTATTTCTACGATAGAGAAGCCTGTTGTTTTGGTGGCTGTTGGCAGCAATCAGGCTGTACTTGAGAAGTAACTTACATTGGATTAATGGTAACCTCAGATCCTTCGCAGGGAAATTATGGAACCTGGAAGTTGGTAGTGACAATAGTCCAGAGGCATTTTGCATCTGACATCTCTCAAAAGATACTGGATATCTTTTTGGTGCGTATTTCATATAGAAGATGACATGATATATTCTCTTTGTTTCGCTGAGTTGCTTTTCTGTCAACAGGGATTCATCTGCTTATCTGGTTCTGTATCTTTCAGTCGTCTTGCAAGACAGTGCCATAACTCTTCAGTACATCATAAGACCTCTTCTATTTGAAATTAAAATACTGCTGCCTGGGAGGACTAGCACCTCTCTCAATTCTTGTCGCAGAAGACCTATGCAATATTGAAATTGAAAAGTGCTGTGTGGCAGGGTGATTGCATGTTGCAGTTGACATGACTGCACTTCTAACAAGTTTGTTGTGGCTGTATATGTATTGTAGGACTTCTTCAGGAATGACAGTGAAAGACAGCGACATCATGTTATAAATGTAGGCTCAAAGGATGGAGCATCTTCCTTTTTCTGTTGCTTTTAATAAAGGCACGCCATTTTTTACTTCAGGCAGTAGACATAGGGGCAAAGATGTTCGTCTGAATACTCGTGGTATTTGCAGAAACTCTTCTTCCTTTCCAGTCACTCAGGGATATAGTTTGCTCAAAAGCAATGTTAACCTTCTCCGTGATGTCAGTGACAGTTTTATGTGAGTCTGTGGATGTGATTATGTATGCCATGAATGTGATACAAAAATTCTACACTGGAGTATCTCGAGTATTCCTGTAGGGGAAAAATGAAGCCCTGGGTAAGGATGACTGAAATCTTGAAGTTTGAACCTGGTCAGATGAAACAGCATGGTTCTTTGTGCTTGTCTTTCCTTTAATTGGAGGTGAAATTCAGAGGATTGAAACATGGGTACACTGTTGAATAGTTTAGCTTCCTGCTTAACTCAGAGGGCTCCAGTCACCTTTTCCTATTCATGTATTATGCCAGTGGACCAACTTAGGATCATGTTTTCCTTTAAAGATGAGTAACTCATGAAAATCTATTCATATGTATGTATATGTGGATCTATAATGTAAAAAAAATTTAAATTAAATTGCCTGTCGTCCAGAATCAAGGAGTTAGAGCAGCCTGTGTCCAGCCAACTTGAAGCAGAGGCCGGTAGTCATTGTTTTAAGATAATTTGTGTTATACTGTTTATCTATTCTGTTTCTAGTTTGAGCTGACTGGATTTTTTTTTTTTTTTTTCCTGCATTGTCAAAGATTATCTTAAGTCTGCTTGGTGTTTTTTGTCTAGACCACTTATGAAACTTTTATGCATGGTTGCCTATACCAATTACTCTGAAAAATATATAACTTTTAAAAGCTTTTTCTATAGTAGACTTAAAATAGTAACTGGAAGTAATGAGTGCATAGAAAGCTGTATAGAAAGCAATGCTACAGGGAAAACCAAAAATACTGCTCAGCATAGATGTGAGGGTTTTCAAATTAAATATAGCAGGTTTTGTATCTACAGCTTTTTGTGTTTCTGGGTTTGTCTTGTATCTGCCCCATTCTAAGTAAAAGTTGAGGAGCGTGTCACAGGATCGAGGACTAGTTGAGGTTGGAAGGGACCTCTGGAAGTCATCTGATACATCCCACCCCGCTCAAGCAGGGCCAACTAGAGCAGGTTGTCCAGGACCAGGGCCAGATGGCTTTTGAATATCTCCAAGGATGGAGACTCCACAACCTCTCTGGGCAGATTGTGCCAGGGCTCGGTCACCATTGCAATGAAAAAGTGTGTCCTGATGTTCAGAGGGAACCTCCTGTGTTTCAGTTTGTGCTCATTGACTCTGGTCCTGGCACTGCACAGAGCCTGGCTCTGTCATCTTTGCACCCTCCCCTCAGGTATTTCTATACATTGATGTGATCCCCCTTGAGCCTTCTCCAGGCTGAACACTCCCAGCTTTCTAAACCTTTCCTTGTAGAAGAGATGCTCCCATCCCTTCATTATCTTCATGGCACTTCGCTGGACTCTCTCCAGTATGTCTGTGCCTCTGTTGTACTGAGGAGCCCAGAGCTGGACTCAGCACTCCAGTTGTGGCCTCACCAGTGCTGAGGAGAAGGGAAGGATCACCTCCCTCCACCTGTTGGCAACATTCCTCCTCACGCAGCCCAGGACACCATTAGCCACCTTGTGTCAAAGGCATGTTGCTGGCTCATGGTCAACTTTGTGTCCACCAGGAGATCCCAAGTCCTTTCCTGCCAAGCTGCTTTCCAGCTGGGTGGTCCCCAGCACATACTGGAGTTGTCCCCAGGTGCAGGACTTTGCACTTCCCCTTGTTGAACTTCATGAAGTTTCTGTCCACCCATTTCTCCAGTCTGTGGAGGTTCCTCTGGATGGCAGCACGACCCTCTGGTGTATCAGCCATTCCTGCTGGCCTGGTGTCATCTGCAAACTTGCTGAGGGTATGCTCTGCACCATCATCCAGATCATTAACGAAGATGTTAAACAGGATCAGACCCAGTAATGACCCCTGAGGTACATCATTAGTCGCTGGCTTCCAACTAGACTTTGTGCCACTGATCATCATCCTGTGGGCCTGACCATTCAGACAGTGTTCTATGCACCTTGCTGTCTGTTCATCCAGCCTGTACATCAGCAGCTTGTCTGTGCAGATCTTACGGAAGATGGTGTCAAAGGCCCTCCTCAAGTCCAGGTAGACAATATCCACTGGTCTCCCCTCGTCCCCAGACCAGTCATTTCATTATGGAATTTTATGAAGTTGGTCAAACATAACTTCCTCTTGGTGAAGCCATGGTGACTGTTGATGATCATAATTTTGTTCATGTGACTGAAAACAGTTTCCAGCATTAGCTGTTCCATCACCTCTCCAGGGATGGAGGTGAGGCTGACTGGCCTGTAGTTCCCTGGGTTCTCCTCCTTGCCCTCCTTCAAGGTAGGAGTGACATCTGCTTTTGTCCAGTCTTCGGGCGCTTCTCCCATTCGCCTTGACCAAAAATTATGGAGAGTGGCCTCGCAATAACATCTGCCAGCTCCCTCAACACTCATGGGTGCATCCCATCAGGCCCCTTGGACTTAGATATTTCCTGTTTGCTTAAGTATTCCCTGACCCGGTCCTCTTCCACCAAGGGTCCATTGTTCTTGCTCCAGCCTTTCCCCCTGGTCTCTGGGATTCCTGAAGGCCGGTCTCGCTAGTAAAGGCCGAGGCAAAGGTGGCATTGAATGCCTCAGCCTTTTCTGTGTCGTGTGTCACCAGGTCCCCTGCCTCATTCAGCAGTGGGCCCACATTTTCCCTAGCCTTCCTTTTGTCACCTATAGAGTGTAGTCTATTTTAATGCACCATCATATGACAAAACAGATTTTAAAAGTGAATAGCAGTATTTTTTTTCTTTGATACCTAGTTACATAATTGAGTAAAATGAACATTTAAATCCAACATTAGATATGTGAGCCTTTTCTAAAAGCTAGGAGCATCTTCATCTTTTTGCTGCTCTTTCTGCTGTGTTGAAGCTATGTAGAGTTAGGCTGGCTTGGTTTAAAGAGAAGCAAAAAAAAAAAAAAAAAGAGACCCCCTCGAGATCAATTTCAAAGGTCATATATTCCTCCTCTCTTTTTTTATTACATGTAAAACTATCGGAGTGAGTAAAAAGTGCTCGTTTGGAACTGCCGAAGAGTGATGCAGGGAGGCAGAAGCTGATTTCATGTCCGTTTCAGTGGTGAAATGATTGCTGCTTTTTTTTTTTTTCCCCCTCAAGCCTTGATTATAATTTCTCCCTCTGTAAAGTTTACTAACTAGCCCGTAATCCTGGGATCGTGCTCCCCAACTGTCAGTGCTCCTCTTGTTTCAGAGGTCACGCAAAGCCATTTTGAGACTTTATCTTCTTAAAATTGGAACAGTCTGTTGTAAACTCACTGTGTTTTGAGTCTGCAACTGTGAGACGTTTTATATCTTTTAAAAAAAGAAATTTTACAGTGAGAGCCTCAGAGATGATTTTTTTTAAAGTTGCAACATATTTTGCTATTTTCTCCTCTGATGGTTTGTCCTAAATAAATTCTCATTACTGTGGCTGTGCAGATGATGGGAGTCCTATGTGTACTTAAAATATGCCATTACAGTGGTCCAATAGGCCTTTAAATCCCTCACATGAATCATCCATCCCTGTCCTAGCAGATCATTTTGATTAACTATAATTTGTCCCATTTGGATCAGAATTAGCTTCCACCAGCTCCAGGATCTCCCAGTTCTGCTGTACAAGCTGAGGAGGAGGAGTCCTGCGCGAGCCGCTTCTCCTCGTAGCGTTATGGACCACTGCTAGTTTTATTTCAGCTTTCATTATCTTCAGGGGAACTGTTTTAGGGCTGATACTCCAGGCTGCGCACCTCTACTTCTTTTTTAAAATATGTGAAGACATTTTCATCCACTGAGATTCACTTTTCAGCCTCCGAAATCAAAGCCCTTCCAGGACAAATAGTACAAGCAAACAGATGCCAGCGCAAGAGGAAAGGGAGATTGCATCCCGTGTTGTGCGAACAGATAAATGCGAACAGATGTACGGCTAGAAGCTGGCAGAAAACCCTCGCTGCCAATGGTTCCTTTCTAGTTATGACAGCTGGAAGGAAATGAATACACCACAAAACCACCACGATAATTGCCGTTACCCTGCGCTGGCAGACTCAGCGCTGAGGTCAAGAACTGGAAAGGCGAAGACTCGTCTACCCTCCCAGGTGGAAGCTGAGGCAATTGGCAGGGCCCTGGGAAAAATCTTAATGAATGGTGGCGGACCTTAGAAACTCTGGTGTTCAGATGCAAGAGGCCACAATTTTACTAGATTTTTCCCTTTCTCATATTTAGATTTTTTCAGTAGTTACGGAGGTGCTTTGTTCCCCTGAGGTATTGCGCTAACACTGTCCAGATCCCTAAGAGTGGCCTTTTCAAACAGGTCTGAACTCTTCTTCCCTCAACTTCCATCTCCCCAAACCAGTGCTGCCAAGCAGGTGGTCGTCTTGTCAGAGACCCTCTATTCTGAGGGAAGGATCTTTGCATGTGCTTCTTCCTCCTGCGTGTTTTGAGAAATAAGAAAAGGACTCTGCAGCTTGCTTGCTTGACCTCTGACGTACGTACTCACCGTTGCTACTGATTTCTCCCCTTGCCTGGGAGCGGTGGTGGTACCCTGTTGTGAACAGATGCCTCCAACCTGGGCGGTGCTGCTCAAGGTGTGGTCTGCAAAGTGCTTTTCTCTCTTGTCAGTCTGGCGCTCTTTTTTTAAGTCCCTATGCTTGCACGAACAAAATAGTGCGGAGGGAGGAATGAATTAATGAATGAATAATGAATAAATAAATGCTCAGTTTCAGTCTACCCTGGGTTTATGCTTGTGCTTTAGGGGTAAGGTACTAGCTAGGTCATCATAATGTACTTGGGACGTATTGCCTATTCGGCTCAACTTGCGATGGTGAGGGGGTTGAGGGTTTTTTTTGGTTGGTTTTAGTTTGGTGGGGGTTTGGGTTTTTTTGGTGGTTTGTTGTGGTGTGTTTTTGGGGTTTCTTTTCAGGGAGGTGGGTGGGTGGGTTGTTTTGTTTTTAACTGAATGCTGTCAGCTGTTATTTTCAAGGGACCAGCTCAGCCAAAGGGACCATGTTACTTTCATACATCTTTGCATTCACCATAGTGTATTAATTGTAAACTGTCTTTGCCTGGGTGGTGTTTGGCTACAGGAAATGAACAGGTTGGGGAAAGTTTAAATGTTTTGAAAGAAAACAGAAATAGAAGCCTGGGATGAGTGATAGGGTTTGTGTGCAATAAACATGGGAAGGAAAATATATGAAGAATGAAGTAATGGAAAATTGGAAAGGAGAAAACCAGGTGGATACACTAACTCAAACTGTTTCAGATTTGGATGCACTGACTGTTGAGTCATGACTAGTGTCTTTGTGTTGAGCTGAGATTTTAAAGAGGGAAGTTAGAGATGAGCATTTTGAACTATGTCGGGGTGTGAAGTATTCTATTTTAGCATGATTTCATCTGAAAACATGGGCTGAATTCTTGTAATTCCCTAGCCAATTCTTTGGGCATCCTCTCTCTGTCCTTAAATTGTTTCTTCCTAATTGAATGAGCTGCTGCTACTAATTCCCTCTTGATGTGATTTCTTTCAAAGCTCAAGCAGTTGAGGAACTAAAACCGAGGAATACAGGATTGGGCTTTATTTCATATAACTTCAGGTCTTGATACCATAGTTGTCTAGACTCTTTTAGTGTAGACCGTGGAGATCTAGTTGACCCAGTTCAGCACAAGTCATCTGACCAGATACCAGCATCTGCTTTACGGAGAGCTATATAGGTCTCTGGACTCTATTGGTTTGATTGACTGGATTTCCAGTATCTATCACGGGAGCCTCCATACCCATCTCACTTAACTTCAGCATGTGAGCTACTTCCGCACCTAAAGCGCTGTTTGTTGCAAGAGAGATGGAACAATCCCCTTGAGTCCGTCACTGAAAGGCCTAGCTGCCATTCAGAAGGAAATGCTGAGGTGCACATTGCGCTAACCAAGAAATCCTGGCCACATCCCGTGGTTTACCACACAAGGGGTCTTGCTCAGAAGTCCAGATGCCCAGAATATCTAGCCCCAAAAGTCTAGCCATAGAGAATATTTCTGCTCTCTTAGATCCTTGTTGTTGCACAGTTAGAGCGCTGTTGCATATCTTTTGTTTAAATTGGTGAAAGGTAGACAACCAGCATTTAAATATTCTCTTGGTCTTTTCTAACCCCACTCTGACCCCCTGTACAGGCACACAGCTGGTGCAAGGCAAGTGTGGCATACGCGTCATCAGGCTTTAAGATTGACTTTGTGCCATCATGGTTGAGCTGTGGAGGGTCTCTGAAGGGCAGGTATGTGCTCTTTTATGCTGGACTGTGCCCTATGGACCACGCTTTCAAGATATTTATTCTGAAAGATTTGTTTAAAGAATAAAAACATCTGCTTGATACCTTTATAACTGTGAATGCAGGCATAGGGTGTTTATTTTCCTTAATAAACAAGAAATTCTTGTGTATCGGAAGCCTCAAAATTAATAGCTTTCCCATGCTTACTGATGGGACTTTTGAGGGTTTTCCTGCAGTACGTAAACTCCGGAAAGAAGGGCCTCCTTGTTTTGTGTCCCAGTGACGCACCATTGCTCTGCGAGATGCCAGGCTAGGACAAAACATTGCCTATCTTCGGTTCTCAAGCAAAGAAAGATGGGAACTCCGTTGATGAGGATGTGGTGGGAAGGATGATATTGAAACAATGCAGAAAATGTGAGCTTTTTGAGACAGCTGTGGGCTAAGGAACATTCGTAATCCCAGGAGCAAGGGGGGGCCGGGCACAGGCTGATGCAGGGATGCGATGTGTCTGTTACCAATGCTGAGCTGGAAACTAACTTCTTAACAGCAAAAAATAATGTTTTACCTGAAAAATAGTGCTCCCTTCCAGATATTTGATAAGAATGCACCCTGCCATTTGCTCTTTTAATTTTCCCCTCTAAGTCTGAAAGTATCTCAATCAATTCAGTACCAGGATATTATACTATTATTCTAGGAGAGCTTGGGGTATATGGGCACAAAGCAGTGCTAAATATTTTAGCCATTAGTAATTTTTCTCCCCAAACATGAAGAAATGTTTCAGATGGTTCAACAGCAGACTGGATTTTCCTAGCAGGGCTGCGATACCAGGATTTTAACAAGTGTGGAAAATGTGTTTTCCGCACTAAAATCAGGGGATTTGCTTGTGTGTGTAGGACTGCCCCAGAGTACTCTGAATTGCAAACTTCAGCATTGAGAGTATGTGGATGGTCTAAGGGAAATGCAACTTTAAATAAGAGGAGTGGGAAGCTTTGAGGTGGAAAAAAGTGAAAGGTGAGTGAAAAAAGCAAATTGCACAAATTAACATCCTTAATGTCATGGTGGCAGGCTGGCTGCATTCGGGAAGGCAGGAACTGATCCCAGCCGGAGGAAGACAAGGTCTTTGACTGAGCCCTTCCGCGTGTTTTTATAAACTTGAGCACAAAAAGAAACTAAAACATTTGGCACCAGGATGTTATGCAATGTTGTTTTATGCTGTTTGCATTGTCTAAGATTCGTCATGAGGACTGTTAACGAGTTGCTTATTGTTGTCGAATCGCTGTCCCAAGGTGTCTCTGTGCAAGTGAAGGGGCACGGACTTCTCCAAATCGCTCCCTTCGGCGCTCGGTGGCCACTTTTGTGCCAGCCGATTTCCCCTGAAAGTTTTTGCGCGCATGAAGTGCTGAAGCTGCTCAGTGAGCCCCTGTGGGCCCAACCTCTGCAGGGGCGCGTGAGGTGGTGTAATCATCCCGGTGCTGGGGGGGAGCTGAGCAGAACATGGGCAGAAGCGGTTAAAAAAGTCGGCACTGATGGGGAGACGTATTGGCATATCAATTTTACAGCGGATAGGAGCGTGGGTGGTAGGACAGCCTAAGTCATGTGCGTGACTTCACGCCTGCGATACGCAGAAACAGATGCCTTTGCTGTTCTCCTGCCGGGCTGGGTTTGTTGCTGCTCTTTTCCGTCACCTGCCGTGTCATGGCAGGAGCAGGAAGGCCACGGTGCCTCACGCGCTTCGCGTCTGCGTGATTTGACGATGTACAGTCTCCCCTTACTCTCGCTTCTCAGCCGCCTTCAGCCCAAGAAAGCCTTACCCTCCCCGCGCTCGGTGCTCACCTTTCTTCCTGCTCTCGCTAAGCCGAGTGGTCCCGGAGCCTCTTCTTTGAAGCTGACGCCTTCCTTTCCTCCGTCTGTCATCTGCTCGTGGCCAAGGGGCTGCAGCTTTGCTTCTCCTTTTCATTCTCTGGCTGGCTGCTTGCTAACTTTAATAAAGGTGTGATGCTTGCGGGCCTGGAGCTGGCTCTTATCTCGGCTTCCACTGCCAGCTTTCATCTCCCCCTCCTCCACCTGTTTCTTGCACTCATAATTGTCTGCATCTTACCCACAGGCTGCTCATCTCTTCTCTCAGCCTAAAAACCTCCCGGTCCAGGTAAGTTCTCTGGCTGAGAAGCTGCTCATTCTTCTTTTGGATTTATTTCTGTTGCTAACAGCTAACTGTGTTTGCCGAAGCCTTAGCTGAGCCCCCCTGGTCGCGGGGCCATGCCTTGGGCAGCGCAGGGGAAGGGACCGGCTGCCCCGCGGGGGAAAGCTCCAGGCTGGTGCAGCTGAGCTCTCCCACTCTCAAGCCGCCATGCACCTGGCCTTCATCTGAGACACACAGCTCTGCCCTCCTCCTCCTCGCGTTCGGTGTCTGGCTTCCTGTGAAGCCTCCCCTGCCTGACGGGGAAAGAGAGCAGAGGGGAAGGTAACCCACCCCCCAAAACCCTCTCCCTTCTCACCTACCCCCTAATAAAAGCTCACACCCAAAGTCCAAGTCAAAGGAAGCTTGGAGCCTACAAGGGTTGCCCTTGAGGGTCTGCACTGCTCATCTCTCCCTACCTTGCATATACCCATCATTGTAAAACATCTTCCTCCTACCATTATGGCTTAATGACTTTCCCTTCAACTTCACAAGAGGTATTAATGTCTCCATTAACAACCACCAGAAATGGAAGCTCCATATATCACAAGTGCAGCTCCGCATCCTTCTCCTCATACAGAAGTTTCAGAAGCAGTTAAAATGTAGCCCTGCAGAAAATTAATGGCCCAATATACAAAAATCTGTAATTGCTGTTAGCGGTGAGGAGGAGGAGGTAGAAGTGCTCAATCTTGGTGTAATTAAGTACCTTGTTCTGTGGCCGCTTCTCCCCCGCGCCAATGGGATGTAGGACTGGCGCTTCACACACGAGGGAGGGTGGGAGGGAAATGATTCCCACTCAGTGTCATTTGCCCAACATCAGGAGAGGTGCCGGTGCGGGGCTCCTCTTCCTGTGTACAGCCTCCAAGGCTGGGGTTGCACGGAAGGGCAGCAGGGGAGGGAGCGGGAGCTGCCCTAAGCCTTTCCGGAAAGATGCCGTTCCGAATCTCCCTCCGGCCATTGCAATTCAAGCAATGGAAAAGCCAGGCGCTGGGGCGGGTGAGCCCGGTCTCCTCTCTCCATCCATTTCTAGGGGGGGTGGCTCCAGCCCGTGTCCCCTTGTGGCAACGGGGACGCCGGTGGTGACCGGCAGCGCCGGGGACCTCGGGCCCCGTAAGCCAGGGGGGCTGGCCCTGGGGGGCCAGAGGGGACTGCTTGGGCATTTGGAGCCTGCTCTGGTTTTCCTCAGCCCTGTTTCAGAGCAGGGAGGTTGCAGATGCTCTGGGAATGCCCTGGGGGAAGATGCATCCGCATGGCTGCTGGTCTGATCTGCCTTTACAGCCGGTACTAGTTGGTTTTAAACTGAATTAGTCGCCTGTAGGCATTGGGTGTTTTGGCAGCGCTTGTATGGGTTTATAAAGGTATAAAGCTCATTTAGCCTCATTTGTTGTCAGGGTTTCTGGGGCTCGTGCTCTAAATTCAGTCAAACCAGAGCGCTGTGGGCAGGGCGGGCCGGGAGGTAGCCTGGGCATTGAAGTTGAGCTGGGAGCACTAATGGGTGCCCGTAACGGCCCGCGAAGGAGACGAGGGAAAACCTCAGCGGCCGCGGCCGGGCGCTGCCCTGCCTGTCGCGGTGCCCCAGGGCCGGCGGGAGGGGTGCGCATCGCCTGGACCCCCTCCCTCCGCCTGCTGGGGATGACGCTGGCGCAAGGACCGTGGGGATCGGGGCGGTCGGTGCAGCAGGTGTAACCGCCAGTGTGAGAAGCATGTGCTTTTATAAAAAACAAAAAACAAAAAAAAACACCAAAAAAACCCCGACAAAATCCCAGAAACTTGTTTTGACCTTGCTTCTGTCAACTGTGAAATAAAAATGACAGCAGCTAATGGTGTGACCTCCTCCTTTTTACATAATCTGGTGTAGCCCCAGGGAAAACTGCATTTTCAGAAAATTTTTGACACTCTGCAACAGGCCTCGCTGAAAAAGAGTGGGGCAGTGGCAACTGGGACGACCGTCCCAAGGGCTGTCGAAATCTTGAGCCTCCGCACTGCAACAGCCAGAAGATGAGACATTTCATTAGCACAGTTTCTTGGAAGGAGCAAAACACAGTAGCAGAGTATTTTCAATTAAGAAAAAACATATTTAAAAAAAAATACGATCAGATGACTAAATGTTAATGAATCCATCAACACTTTATGCTTTTCTGAACATTGTCAGTTCTGCCAGCTTTGGGAAAAATAGAAGGCTTTAAAAACACTTAAAAAGCAAGAGTTTGTCAGAATGTGATGCTATCCTTACGTGAAAGTCCCTGATTTTCCTGTTAAGCAAGAGGGCAGCGATCCCTCAGCCCAGGAAAAGAGCAGCAGCGTGCCCTTCCCAACCTCCTGGTGCTGATGCATTTTCTGAATAGCGAACTGGTGGCTGTCGGCAGCAAAAGTTCCAACAGATTTCGGCATGACGCCGGTGCCTAAGGATGCGATTAGGCTTCTAACCCTGTAGCCGCTTCTTTGGGCAACTTCTCATTGCCTGAACGACTGCTCAAACTTTCCCAAAACTGTCCGAGCCTTGGAAGTAGCTTGGCCGCAGCTAGGTAAAGGGGGGCACAGTTAGCGTGCGACGGCAGCCAGCGGCTCGGTTTTATTTAGACTATGGGAATGTGTCATTTGAAACAATAAAAAATAGTTTTTCTGCCTAACTGGTGTAGCTACAAAAAGGCAGCACCCACGAAAATTGTTCTTTTGCTCTCATTTTCATTCCTCCGTCCGGAAGGTTTTATACAAGCAGGTCATGTGAACTTAGAAGCCGACGTGGAATAATGCATCTCCAGCTCATTTCCATACACAAGCACAAATCCATAACCTACCAGAACTTTTATTTTAATTGTACATTCACATTTCTCCATTGATGTGGGCGGCTTGTACACTGCCGAGTGATAAAGTTACACAGTTCTGCTCTTTCGTGTGCATTGATTTCAGCCATCAAAGAAACTTAGAAAACTAACAGTAAACAACTTTTCCATATATCTGTAGTCAGGCTGGGAAAAATTATGCGACTTTTCTTTCCCCTCCCGCCCCAGCGACCAAATTCCCCTGACTTTTAGGCTTTTCTCTTTTAAATGACTGCTAACATTACTTAAAATATTTAAGATGGTTTTCTATGGGTCTCTCACAGTGAAGCTGATGTTAGGTGCGCACTGGGCTGTACCTCTCACTTCTCCGGAAGCTCGTTTGGGCGCTTTGTTAGCGGCTGTTGCGACGTGCTCTGCGACAGCACTGTGGCAGAATATAATTTTTCTTAGCCTGTTATTTTTTTCTTAACATTTTAGGCTCATCACAAGTCAGTTGTGGCGCTTTACAGATTACAGACTTTTTGCCAAACCTTCTCCGTACACCGGAATCAACTCAGAAATGACAAAAAAATGCCGCAACCAATTAGCACGTACAAACATTTATTTTGAAATTTCCATTCCGACCGTTATGAAGAATTACATCATCAAAGCACTTTATGGCAGTGAAAATAGCTCTTACCCCTCTGGCTCATCCATTACTCCATTAAAGCTGCAAAATGTGCAATCTGCTTGAAAAATAGGTTGCTTTTTATTCAGTTTTCCATGAAAAGTCAAAATTCGATAACAAAAACCCAAAAGAAAAACAAAACGACCGACCAACCCAGCTTATAGGGACTCTACATCCGATCCTCTCCCCCTTCCCCCAAAAATAACTTACAAAGATAGTTTAAAGTTTTAAATGAGTTTAAAACCAAGTGCATCTTTTTTATTATTATTTTTTTCTTCTTCTTCTCATAATAATCTTAAAATTCTAAAAACCCATAATTTACTTTCTTGGAAAAAAGGCAGCGAGCCGTTGCTTCTTGATTGGAAGAATATGTATTTCCGGCGAGTTCATTTTCTTTAGCTTTACGCTCCTGTTTTTGACGGGTTTCCTGAGGGCCTCGGCGCTGTCCCGGGACTCGGGTGGGCTCTTCACGTCGTAGCACTGCAGCACCGAGTCCTGGGGCAGGTCCCTTTTGAAGGAAAAGTTTTTGGTGGAGACTCCCGACAGGCCCTTGATCTTGCCGCAGAAGATGGTGGGCACGGCATCCTTGACGGAGACGATGACTTTGGCTGTCTGCGAGGTGCTGACGATCTCGATGTTGTTGCCGGCCTTGGGCTCGCAGCCCGCCCTGCCCGCCGGCTCCACCAGCCACTTCTGCGGCTGCCGCAGCAGCTCAGCCGGCCCGCCGCTCGCCCCCCTGCCCTC
>VXBL01002130.1:107198-141544 GCA_013400195.1 Aramus guarauna | reverse complement strand
TGAAGGCCTGGGGCGGGAGAGCGGCATAGTCGGGGGGCGGCTGGCAGGGGGCAGAGCCCAGGCCGCCCTGCGAGGGGAACAGGTCCTGAAGGACGGCGGCGAACCCCGGCGTCTGAAAGACGGGGGGCAGGACAGGCTCCTGGGCTTGGCCGGAGGGCTTGGGGTCCAGGAGCTGGGGCTGCCCGACGGGGGCGGCGGCGCCGGGGAAGAGGCCGGCGTGCAGGGGGCTGGCGGGGCAGGCGGCCCCCGGGGGCAGCACCAGGGGCGAGTTCAGGTGCTGAAAGACGTGCTGCTCCAGGAGCACGGGCAGCGGGACGGGGCCCTGGGTGGTCATGACGTAGGGGGTGGCGGCGTTGGTGGCCGGCATCTGCGGGGCGGCACTGCCGGCGACCTGCAGGTGGATGGGCAGGACGACAGGGCTGTCCCCCAGGCAGATGGGCTGCAGCACGGTGGCCGCCACCTTCAGGGCCACCCCGCTCTGCGACTCGGCCGGCGGTGTCAGGATGGAGGGCGCGGGGACGGTCACTAGCGGGGATAGGGCCTTCTTCATCAGGTCGGCCGAGTTGATGTTCCAGGCCTCCGCCGTGATCAGCTGGGCCACCCCGTTCTCCAGCTTGTTGTTGGCCATCGCCGAGGGCGAGTTGGTGACGTCCATGGGCAGGTTCGGGGCGTCCTTGTACAGCTCCTCCATGTTGCAGGGCTTCTCGGACTCTGCCGGCGCCGCCTCTACATCGCCGTCAGCGGGACCCGCAGCGGCTCCGGGCTGCCAGGAGCATCGGCACCGACATAATTTGGCCTGCAAACCAGAAACACATTTTAGGCACCGCATAAATCTCCTCCTTAAAATAATATTTGCAATTGACTTTAAAGACCCCCTCGCCAAAGAAAAGCCATTAAACATTTCCATGCTCCGGGCTAACGGCTCCATAATACAGTGTAGTATATATACAGAGATGCTGGATATACATACATCCGTGAGTGTTGTACGAAGAGTTTTGAGGAACTTCTATTTAGCCGTAAACACAGATAATTTAAAAGGCCTTGAGGGCTGCCTGCAGCCAACCCTCCCCACCCCAGTACGCAGCCTGAAACAAGGACCCGGCCATCCTGTTCACATTTTTAAACAAAGCTTCACATAGTGACAGTGCACGGCAGAGCCGAGCGACAGCGTGCTGCTTTAACTCAACAAAAGCCCCCAAAACAAACATTTCTAAAAATATCGTGGCTAAGAAATGTTCCGCCATGGGTAAAGGGTCTTCGCTTCCCCTAAAATACTCATCCCTTTTTCATCCCGGTGGGACTTACTAAAGGCAAGCAGGCGAGTGCGGCACGCTGCGTACAGCATATCTGAAACTGCCGTGTGCGGGGTGAGAAAGGAGCAACCCCAAACCAAACCCCGCCATTTGCCCTGCTGCAGACTAGATAGACACGGTCATGTCAACTGGGCACCTGAGTCATAAAAGACAGGGAGAATAAAAGAAAAAAAAATCAAAGCAACTTCAAGTTTATTTTGACAGTACAACCCTTTACATCAACCAAACAAATGGCAATTAGAAAGGGGCAGAGATGGTTTCCATTCATGATCGCGGTGAAATTTGCAGCCTATTTCCTAAAAAGATTAATACCCCCTTCCCCTGGAAAAAAAAAAAAAAAAAGCAGCAAACTAATGGCGCTGCGCATGCATTTATTTAGAAGGAAGAATAATTTCCACCCCGCGAGCTGCCGCCTGCAGACTTTGGCTGGGGGCTGGCCACTCTGCCTGGCGCCGCCCGTGCCTCTCCGAAGTGAGTGCATCCTGCCGTAGTAATAATCACCATGGAAACTTGTCCGGTTCCAACTCCGTTACCATGGGAAAGCACCAGCGCACCCCAAATTTACATTTTTCACCTGCACGCGGCTGAATCCCGCTCCCTACGAGCAAAGCGTGTGCCATCGCTGCCAGCCGGGCCGGTGGGAGCAAGGCGCTTCCCCGCATCCCACAGGCAGGCTGGGGCTGGGATGACGGGGAGGGCAGTGCCGCTCCGAAATGGGATGGGTGAGGACTCCCAGTCTGGGGATGAGCCTGCGGCTGAGGCCACCTGGAGAGCTCCGCCGGCTCTGGCGCTTACAGAAATGATTTGCTCGCATAGATGTTTGTAGGACCAACACCGCAACCCGCAAACTGAAAGGAGACAGGGAAAAGGGGAAAAAAAACAACCCAAACAAACCCCACGAACAAAGGGTAAAAAAATAGCCAAGGCAGGGAAGTGGAAAATCTCCCAAGTCTCTCCTGAGACTTGTAAATCCTTGGATTTGGCAGCGAGATGCCACGGCGAGTGCAAGACTACAGAAATGCCAGGAGTTAATAGCATAGGCTGGTTGGGTAAAATGCTAATAATTTATCGGGTGCATTTGAGTTCTTAAAAAAGGATTTTTTAAAAGTAAACAGATGAGTCATTTCTTTTCCCCTCCTGCTGCTGGCTTAAGGAGAGTAATTCCGGATTTTTCTCATCTCATGAAATGCTCTGCAGAAAACATTCACAAATGCAGGGTTAAGGGGTTTTTTGTTTGTTTGTTTCCTTTTCCAGCCTTGGCTGAGACAGATTACAGGCAGGCAGAGATGCCCAAGCACCAAAAAACAGGAGCAAAAATGAAATCCCTTATTCAAAAAGTGACAAGTATCGGTATCCAAAAAATTGGGCCGGTCTTGTTTTTGGGGGGAAAAAAAAAATAAAATAAAATCAATCATTTCTAAAAATAAAGACAATGAGGAGAGCGCTCGGCAGATTCAGGCTGAAAAAACCCAGACGTTGTTTCTGTTAAGGAATTAAACCCCAGTTTTCTACTGCTCTTATATAATCTCTCCCTCCCTCTTTTTACAATGACCCTTCCAAAGCCCTGCGGTCTCTGCAGCGTACACCAGCATCTCTGCTCCTCCAGCTGCTGCAGCACAGCCGAGTATTTTGCACTGGACACTGGCTCTTCCCGATGTTTCAGTTTGCTTGAGAAGCATTGAGATCGCCGTGTTTTCACAGGGAATTAATGATCTGGCAGGGACAGGAAATGACCCCCTGTTCCCCTGGCAAACCCATTTAACGTTGAGAAATAGAAAAATTAAGATGAAAATTATGCTGCGTAAGAGACTTGAGGGATTAGCATGCTGTACGGACCCATGGAGAGGGAGAGAGAGAGAGACAGATCACCGCTAAAGACGAAAGTATAAAACATAATAAAATCCCCCCCCCTTGCTGCTTTAAAAAGCAGGGCTGGAGGCAAAGGAAATATCTAGATGAGGGGAAGAAGAGCTCATCTATCACCAATCAGACACCTTGAAGAAACGCCTGTGGGGTTGGCTGGGTTGTTTGGGTTTTTTTAAAGCCTAGTCAAATATTGTTTTCCCACACTGAATCCTGTACGTTTCTGGGATCTAGAAATCGATATTGTTGAGCTCACGGCCCTACTGCCTCTGGGAGGGCCCCGCCATGCGAGGGGAAGGAGAAGGAGAAGGAGAGAGGTGAGGTGCAGCTCTCAACCCAGGCTTATGGGTTTGGGGTGAGGTTTTCCCCCCTCACCTTGCCTAGGTGGAAGCGTGCCTTTCTGTACTGCCAGTGCACCTGCTTCTTGAGCACGTGATCGCTACGGAAAATCAAAGAAATAAAAAAAACCCCAAAAACCATATATACACTTAAAAATATTTCACAGGCGTGCTTGGCAGTAGCTGGCTGCTGGGTCCAGGGGAGTCACAGCACAACTGCCCGCTGCACCCTGTAAAGCAATTTTCGGTTTCACCTGGGGGCGGGGGGAAACCCCAGGGCTGCTGCTGGAGGCGTATTACACTAAACACCTATTATCAAGGTCAGTAAGCAGACACAGTGAAAAGGATCCAAGTGCCCAAACCTCAAAAGAGGAAACGTTTGAAGATCTGGGATCAAGAGATAGTTTGAAGTTGTCCAAAGAGCTGTTTTGTAGTTGCTGGACTCCTTTTTCATACTATGTACCTCGAGTACATGGTACAAAACCATAAGTCAAAACGGAGATGACTTAAACTAAAGTAAATTTTCAATGTTGGTGTTAGCAGCTATACTATATTTCTCCTTTAATAAAAATCACCCTGATGTACGTGCTGGGTTTGGGGGTGGGTTTTTTTTGTTTCTTTAAGATTGCTGCTTCACTGCACATAAATTATTCAGAGTTACCCAGTTTTCAAAACAAGGTTCATGTACCTAATACACACAAATGAAGGTAATATAATTCAGTGAAATTGCCTTAAGTTTCCTCTGTCAACCACACCTCGGTGCCGGAAAATCAATTAATTTCACTTTCCCTACTTATCTATTTAATATTTAATTTGCTGTTTGTTTTAATTGAAAAGAAGCTTGCAACACTGAAAAGAGCCCTATTGTAAATAACCCAGGCTTTCCCACCGGGGTGCTGATAAGAGTTAAGTTCATGGCACTCTGCAATGATGTGTGTAACTGTTCAGGAAACGGTGTGTTAGCTATACAGAAATGCCATGAAAGGGGTTGGTGATAACTCCAGCTTATTTTCTTTATCTCCTGCTGATGGTCGGGCAACAGACTTTTCCCAGGGCTTCCTCTGGGATGGCAGCACTGCGCCGCGTGCAGCTATCCCCACGCTCCGCTTGCTCGTCTATACTGCGGCTTGTACCTCGCTATTGACACAGAATTCAAATTTTACCCCGAAGGGTCTCAGATGCTCCCTTCATGGGATGCCCTGCTTAGTATCTCCTGGAAAAATCTGGTTTCCTTTCAGTATAAACACAGTTCTGAACACAAAACAAAATTAGAAATCTTGACTCAATGGCACAGCTTGGGGACAAAAATATGGACGGATTTGGACTTCAATGTTTTGCCAAAACTCGCTGCTTGCTGTCACTGATCCTCCTGCCAGAAGCAACGCGTTTGATTTCTGCTCTGCAGAAACCCATTAACAAGGGCCATGGTGAGAGCATCCCCGACGGGGACACCCCACTGCCCTTCGGGAGGGCAGCAGACCTGCTGAACCGAGCACCCCCGGCAGCACGCGCCCGACCAGATCGCCACGCCAGGTCCTGCACGCCCCGGTCCCGTGGGGCTGGTCCTGCCACCGCGTGGCAGCACGCCCCATCACCCTCGATGCACCATGAAACTACGCACCCAACCTGCGCCCTACTGAGACGTGCGTTTCTGAAGGAGCTCAGGGATGGGCCTGCCTGTCCTCAGCAGTCTCGGCAGCCGAAGCCCAACCCTTCTTTCTGCATCCTTCTGCAGGAAATACACAGGTGGGCAACAAGGACACACATTGACACAGACCAACAAACTATAAACCATCTTCCATCCTGCAATTTTTGTTTTGGATAGTTCCAGCCATACACAGATAAAGGCTTTACTGTATTGTTAGTGGTGTCTTGTTGCTAGAATAGAAAAACTATATTTGAATATGGAGCTATTAATTCTATAATTCTATGAATAAACAAATAACGTCCAGGTTGGCTCTCCCATATGTGCGAACCACAGATGATTTCAGCAGTGTTTGCCTCTCACATTGCCCACTGATTCACGTATTCAGGCATGTGAGATTGACAATCCTGGCCATCCCGCACACCCTTTCGGTAGTGTAATCCTCAAGCACCAAAGGGCAGAGGAGTAACCGACTCACAGCTAATATCGCACTAGCCTTCTCCCCTGTGTTTCACCATTCGTGGTGCTGCGTTTGATATCCGTCACACATCTCAGCTGGGTACAGAGGCACCAGGAGGGCTGGTGGGACCTGTCCCCTCTCTGCTTGCAGGAGGGCTGACGGTGACCACCTCCAAGGGACGGGGCAGTCGGAGCACAGGAGACCCACAGGACATCTGTTTAGGCAACCAGCCCTTCACTCTCCTGCCGGCTCACAGACAGACTCCAAACGCAGTCCCATTGCCTCCTGAAAGGGGGCTTGATGCCCCCTTGGTGATCACCAAAGAGGAACCGCTGGGGATGCACGTCTCTGCCCCCTCCGAGGGCACTGAGGAAACCTCCCGGTTCAGCCCTGCCCTCTCCTCCCTCAGTCTCTTGACTCAAATACCCAGCAAACCCCTGTTAAGACTGAGGAGGCACCATTCAAAAGTGACCGAGGGCAAGGTGAGAAAGACACTGAAAAGACGGGCAGGATTCACTCTGCTACCAGCCAGAGAGAGGAGGGAGGGCTACCCCGGAGTATCCCCATTGGTATGAAAGCTACACCCGCAGCCTTTTTCTCCCATCCCTCTGTACAACATCCCCTGCTCACCACGCACCTACCCGCTGCCCCGTGTCACTTCTCACTCCGCGGGAGCTAGGTCATGGAGGATGAGCTGGATGCTGCTGAAGAGCGGTTAAAATAAGAACATCTTGTCAGACAACTTCAGAAGACGCCGGAGGAATAATAAGGCTCCGACGCAGCTCATGCAACAGGTACTCTTTTATTTTCTACTGCTGCATTATGGATCCTTCCGGGAGGTGAACCTATTTGTGTCAAGGCTCCCATCCAGGCTGTTAAGCCCTGGGGGGAACGAGTGGGAAAGGAAATCATTACGGCAGCGCAAAATGGCACGTTATAGATGGGACATTGACAATATGTATACACACTGCTTCAGCACACAGCGCGATCGTTCTCAAATGCAGTGGCTTGACGGGCTGATCAGACTTCGGTCTTTTAAATAGTTCATCTGAGAAATACCACCGCGGTCTGCCTATTGCACAGGCTAATCGCCTGCAAAGAGCCGCGTTAGGGTCATATATTTGCTAACTATATTGCTGTTGTCAACAGCCTGTAGTTAGCAATCCATTCTGGGGAGGAGAGAACTCACTTTCTTCTCATTTAAAAACAAATCAGACCAATTGAAAAAAAAATCCTGTCACGGACCTGAAACCAGTGTCTTTACTCCCAAGGGCAATATATACAAGACAGACAATAAATGCTGTGGAAGGAATAGAGCATTTGCCTGACGAATTTCAACCTGTAGTGAATTTTTATACCCAATTTGAAAGCTTCGCAAAAAAACCCTCTACATTTGCAGTGGAAACTGTGACATACCCCAAGCGTAAGGGAGACAGCACATGCTGCCGTACCGCCGGATGCCTTTTACCTTTCCCTGCTCCACTCACAAACTATTTCAATAACTGGATACAACACTTAACTGAAGGTCTCCTCCTTTCAAAAGGACCGCTGCTCATGCAGTATACAGTATTACATATAAGCAGGCACTATAAAAACAGGACTACTTTGAAATTATTTGTGATTGATCTTGCTATTCCCAAATGCTCAAGTTTCTCATATCCGCAGCACATCCCAGTTCCTGGGGTCTCTAACAGTCACACTTGGAGGAGCCTTGCAGCAAGTTTCCAAAAATAACACCTTTCAAACAGTGGGGTTTTTTTTCCCTTGGCATAGTACAGAAACGCCTAAACAGCGGCAGCTTGCTTAGCCGGCAGTAAGCTGAACACGCACTCCGAGGCAGAGACACTGCATGGAAATCTGATGTATTAAACCTGACATGTGAAGGGCAAATATAAATTTGCTGTCCATAATTACTGCTGAGTCACGTGCCACCCAGTTTGGTGCCGTCCCTTCGACCCAGCAGGCTCTTCCGACTTGTTGCAGCTTTTGCACTCCAAATTTCTGTTCAAACAGGGAAAACAAGTTACCACTTTTGTGACTGCAGAAGCAGCTGTTTAAATCAGCTTTCCCTCGATGCTGCCGGCAGCGTGCAGGTGTCTCCTCCTGGAGCGTGATGCAGTCCCTTGGGATGGGCATGTCAGCAGCTGCAAAGGTGTGTTGGGATGGGTGTGTTGGGGACTCATTGATCACACCCCTGCCCCGAGTGCCTGTGGTGGGGAGGTGCTGCCCGTGTGGCCTTGGGGAAGCATCCTCTCACTGACAGCTCCCCAACAGCACAACTCAAGGGATGCTCACTTCTGGGAAAGTCCTGCTGCACTACCATCCCCGTGTATCAGCCCCACCATGCACCGCTGGTTGCTCTGAATCACTGAATCACAGACGGGTTGAGGTTAGAAGAGATCTCTGGAGGTCATCTGGTCCAAGTCCACTGCTCAAGCAGGGCCACCTAGAGCAGGTTGTCCAGGACCATGGCCAGATGGCTTTTGAGTATCTCCAAGGATGGAGACTCCACAACCTCTCTGGGCAGATTGTGCCAGGGCTTGGTCACCCTTGCAATGAAAAAGTGTTTCCTGATGTTCAGAGGGAACCTCCTGTGTTTCAGTTTCAGCCCACTGCCTCTGGTCCTGTCACTGGGCACCATTGAAAAGAGTTTGGCTCCATCCTCCAGGTATTTCCATACATCAGTGAGATTGCCCCTTATCTCCAGGCTGAACAGTCCCAGCTCTCTCAGCCTTTCCTCTTAGAAGAGATGCTTCAATCCCTTCATTATCTTTGTGGACCTTCACTGGACTCTCTTCAGTATGTCCATGTCTCTCTTGTACTGGGGAGCCCAGAACTGGTCTCAGCACTCCAGTTGTGGCCTCACCAGTGCTGAGGAGAAGGGAAGGATCACCTCCCTCCACCTGCTGGCAACATTCCTCCTCACGCAGCCCAGGACACCATTAGCCACCTTGTGTCAAAGGCATGTTGCTGGCTCATGGTCAATTTTGTGTCCACCAGGAGATCCCAGGTCCTTTCCTGCCAAGCTGTTTTACAGCTGGGTGGTCCCCAGCACCTACTGGTGCCTGGGATTGTTCCTCCACAGGACTTTGCACTTCCCCTTGTTGAACTTCATGAAGTTTCTGTCCACCCATTTCTCCAGTCTGTGGAGGTTCCTCTGGATGGCAGCATGACCTTCTGGTGTATCAGCCATTCCTGCTGGCCTCGTGTCATCTGCAAACTTGCTGAGGGTATGCTCTGCACCATCATCCAGATCATTAATGAAGATGTTAAAGAGGATCAGACCCAGTAGTGACCCCCAGGGTACACCATTAGTCACTGGCTTCCAACTAGACTTTGTGCCACTGATCACCACCTTCTGGGACTGGCTGTCCAGCCAGTTTCCAATCCACCTCGCTGTCTGCTCATCCAGCCTGTACATCAACAGCTTGTCTGTGAGGATCTTATGGAAGACAGTGTCAAAGGCCTTCCTCAAGTCCACGTAGACAATATCCACTGGTCTCCTCATCTACCAGGCTTGCTCCTCATACAGAAGGTCAGCTTCCCACAGGGAAGGTAAACCAGCAGCAGAGTGGTAGTCTAAGAAGGTCTAAATTAAAATGGTAAGCCCAGGGAAAAACTGGACTTAGTCTAGGGTTATCTCTTGCATCCGAGCTCCTGAGATTTACTGTATCTTGACCTCCTCACACCCGTGGTGCACCCATGTGTTTACTTTTGGAGTGAGATCATAGGAAGAATGCAGACTCACGCTAGCAATAAAAGACGTCTTAGGCTTGAAAAGTAAAGTGCATGATTTTCCTATGGGAAAAAATATTTTAAACAATTTTTTTGTCATTAAATATCCCATTTAACTGATTATTTAGTATCATTTTCAATCAAAACATTATATTTGCCAGCAAAGCAAAGAAAAATGAGCTGTTTTGAGAACAGAGCTAAACAAAACAAACGAGAGCCTTTACTTTACAGTAAATTTTAAAACCCATGCATTTTGTTTTCCCAGCAAGTGATACACCAATGACAACAAGAGGAAAAGGATACCAATTAAACATAATTGCCAGCTTCCCCCAAAAGCCCAAAACAAAAAGCACTCAGTGTCAGCCTGATAAAATATTTGCTCCTTTCCCAGTCAAGTGCTTTATTAAACAGTTCTTAAAGCATCTCAGTTCTTACAAAGGATTTCCAAGTTTGATGTCAGTGAAACGACTTCAAAGCCTCATTAGTTCCCTGGCGGAGGTTTGTTCTCTGCTCAGAGACACTCAGCTCGCTATTTTGTCCTGACCCTCTCCACCGATCCCAGGCTCAGATATTTTTACTACATTCATTTGATCTTTTCTGATATCCAGATGAGAACTGGTATTGCTGTGGCAAAGGCCGCCATCCGTTGCCCGTCTCTTCTTGCTTAAGTGAATCTGTCTCACTCCTGGCTACAAAGGATGGAGTCTCCTCACAGACCAGTTATCAAGTCTCTGCCAACAGGTTAGCGAAGTAAAGTTCAAATCAGTTTTTAAGCTGCTAAGGCACTTTTGCAGGTAAAACATCTGACTTTTTGCCCAATTACACCAACACGGTTTCAACCACTTTGGTTGTCTCCCAACCACCCACACAAGCAAAGTATCCCAAAGTTCTCCTCAAGGGGTAAACTAGCTTCACCAGCTCAAAACCCATGAACAAAGGGAGGTGCCACCAGCACCACACATGTTGCAAAAGCCCAAGCCCCTCAGCCGTGCTGCAAACCCTTTCTCATCCCCTCCTTACGGCACGCCAGCTCCAGTTAAAAATTGCTTTTTCTTGGTGCAGACAAGGCCAGAATAGGGCTAACCACAGCACTGTAGAGGGGACTCCCCTTAAGCTTGTCTTGCTTCGAGACCTTCTTGAGACAGAGAGGAAGAAGAAGAAGCAGAAATCAATCTGAATGTCTTTTAAAGCCATGGAGGTTAGAATAGCAAATCCCGACACTGCTGTAAGTCATCTTAAATCAACTGAAAGCCAAACTTTCACATAACCTCTTATCATCCTAATACACAGTATGGCTTAAATAAATAAATAATCAGAAGAAAACCAAAACCAAGTAAAAAAATTAACCTTCTATCTCACAGATCCTTTTTGGTGAGGTACACATGCTCCTATCTAAGACCACAGGTAAGGATGTGTAAGCAATCAACTACACACACTTGTACCACCCAGTTTGCCACAGTGAGCCAAAAAGGCAGACCTCATCTCTCGCCTGTAGCTCTGATGGCTCTCAGTGGCACAGATACTGGCCCAAATGACAAGATTTAGGGATGGGCAAAGATCTAGAGACCTAAAATCGAGTCATCAGCTTCTATTCTCTTGTGGGACAGGGTCTCATGTGAAAGCACAAGCAGATATGAAGGCGCAGGAGTACTGGGGTGCTGCTTGGGGAGCAAAAGGGTAGAGGAGTCTTCCCAGTGCAAAATGAGGATATTTAATACTTCATCCTTCCCCACTGGCATGAGTAACCAAATGCTCCTTCAGCTTGTCACTTCAAGATCAAGTTTTATATTCATAGTTTCAGATTTATTAGACTGACTCTCCCTCTCCTCCACCCCATCACTTTGATAAACCAAGCCCAACGTTTCATCAGCTACATGACAGTGCTAATCCTCAGATTTCAAACCTGCCCTACTCTTGCACCATCCTATCTAAAAATGTGTGGATGGAAAAACTTTCAAGTAAAAATAGCCCCTTATTTTCATCCTTGCAAAATCTGTAAGCAGCTGCAAGGATTTTAAGAGACAGGAAAATGTCTCTTAATCACTCCTGTGATGTGAGGAAAACTTTGGCATTTTTTCTTTGAATTTCACATCCTTTTACACACTTGCTTTCACCCCAGTGTCTGTGCCGTTTCCTGACCTGACTTTGAAAGGCAGAGAAATGACCTCTTCTCTCCATCGTCCCATGATGCACAAGATGTCAGCCTTCTGACTGAATTCAAGATAATACTAGCGTGAGATGCAGCATTACAGTGCTGATGGATATAACAAGACAACCTCACAACTTTTCAATGTGTTTTCACCCACAAAGACCAATTTAGCACTCCTAGAAGCCTCTGTGCTGAACTATAAAATATAGATGCCTCTGACCACAAATAATATGTAAATAACAGAAAATACTAAAAATCTCTCTTGCTGCATCTCAGTGCCACGAAGGTTACTGCTGTTAACGGTCCAGGTTACCTGTAACACCTACAAATGCCCTGCATGCACATGCATCTATGCAAGTACTTCTTCTTTTGCCACATCCATTTGATCTTGAGGGGTCAGATCTTCTGGGCAGAGATCGTTTTTAGCACAAATTATCATTCTCTACAACTACCTCAAAGGAGGTTGCAGTGAGATGGGCGTTGGTCTCTTCTCCAAAGTAACTAGTAAAAGGACAAGAGGAAATGGTCTCAAGTTGTGTCAGGGGAGGTTTAAATTGGTTATTAGGAAAAATTTCTTCACCAAAAGAGTGGTCAGGCATTGGAACAGGCTGCCCAGAGAGGTGGTGGAGTCACCATCCCTGGAGGTCTTCAAAGAACATGTAGATGTGGCACTTCGGGACACGGTTTAGTAGACATGGTGGTGTTGGGTCAGCAGTTGGACTTGATGATCCTAGAGGTCTTTTCCAACCTTAAAGATTCTACGATTCTATGAAGCACAGACCTCATCTTGGATTCCAGTTACCACTGCAATCCAGATTATCCATCACCCATGGGGATGGGTGGGCACAACTACACACACAAACACACACACACAGACAGACACACAGACACACGCTCACTGAGGTGGCACGGGGCTGCCTTCCCTCTCAGTCTAGCTGCTGGCCACTACTTGTGGTCGTGTTGCTCCAGCATGCCTTCTCCTCCCATTTCATCAAGGCCTACCATTCTCTGGCAGAGAAACTGCTGCCAGAGCACTTACAATCTGCCTAAGTGTGAATGCTAATGTCCAAATTTTACTATTTTGATGCTATATGAACAGAGGCTTTCCAATCAGTTCAAAGGAGTCTTCTCCAGCTGGGTATTCTGGCTCCAACCGACACACTGCTTGTGCTCCACAGAGGAGAGACTATTCCAAACTGTGCCCAGACTACACAAAAAAGTAATAATGCTCCTTGTCATCAGGGATCCAGACTCTGCCCACTCAGAAAAAAAGGGCTGTATTTCAGGAAATGCAGGCAGGGCAACCAGTGCTGTAAAAATAGCACTGCTATTGCAGGTAAAAGTAAATATTATTTTCTCGATACTATGAACCAGTCAACGTGAAGATATTTTGCAGACGTGTATTGTGAGAGGAAACAAGGTTGGTCCTGCCCATACTTCTTCATCAAACCTCTGGAGAGAACATCATACATCATCATGAATGCAGTCTACCAAATTTTGTCATTATCACCTCCCCTACCTTAATGATGGCTGCACGGTTCCAGAAGAGGAGTGCACTGCCATAGGATATAGAGCCCCTGACATATTTACTGCAGCATTTTTCACCAGCAATTTCCGCTGTGATGTGTGCTATTACGTGTTCGGAAAAACTTAGGGAAACTGCAGGATGCAGAACGACAATTACATCTTTCCCAGATGAGACTACTACATTAATGGATCGGCGTCATCCATCACCATAGAACGTAAGTCCTCTGGGGAACGTCACCAGGCCACTCCAATAAATCTGACCGGGAGATTTCGTATTTGGATGTTCAGCTCAGCCCTAGGAAGCAGTTTAGCAACACGTTCCGCAGCGTGACTACGGCTCAGCTCTCCTGGTGAGGTGACATTGCTGTATGGCCATGAAGCTCTGGATGCAGGAGGCCCTGCAAGCCTGTGTGGGAGGGCGCACAGGGCTGCAGCCTGGCATTAATTCCTCACATGGTTGGTTCTTCAAAAAAACGAATTTTGGTATGCAGATTGTAGACTGTGAAGGAAGAAAGCTGACTGCGCAGCTTCATTCCTTTACCAAGAAGAGCAAAGAAAAGGAAATAAAAAATAAAGAACAGAACTAACAGACAAAAAAAACCCCAAACCCTGCCAGCAGACTGGTGTAGCTCTGAAGTAAATTTTTTTGCTGTCAATCTTCTTGATTCTTCAGGCCACCTCATCAGGCAGAGCAGACTGTCTGCTGTGAAAATGTAAGGTGATGCTCTATTAGGGAAGAACATACTTCTCACAGGCTCTTCCTTTGGGAAAGCCAAACAAATAACCCACAAATAAAACCTCCATGGCTGTACCATGTCCTGGCTTATCCTTGTAATAACAGGAGAACAGGACCTGAGGCTGTCTCCCCTCATCTCCCGCGCTAATGCAAATACAGGAGCAGTGTAAGAGCAGGCTGAGGGGAAGGTCAGCCCCATCGAAACCCTTTTGGGAGGCAGCTCCAAGTGAAGGGGTCCGAGGGCATTTTTGTCTCTCCCGCTTTGTGTACATTCTGTTTCAGGCAATGATATATTTTCCTGACACGCCGCTCATGTAGCTGGAGCTAAGCATTTCCTCGTACAGCACTGGGGGTAGGGATCTGCCATGCCATTGCTGCTCCCAGGCTTAACCATTTTGAGTCCTTTAGGCACCAGCTTTCACCACCCACGCCTGCCCCAATGCCACGGGCAATGCACGAGGTTCTTCCTTCTCACCCCTGGGCACCAATGCCTGTTCCCACCAGGACAGAGCCACCACCAGGCATGCTCTCCAAAATGGGGACAGTCTCAGGGTGCCACCCATGCCTGTCCAACCCTCCCTATGCTCATGCTCCTTAAACTCCTCACCACTGGGGTGGCCAACCCTCTCCCACTGGCTCCATACAGGTGCACCAGGTTTGGCCAGAGGAGCAGGGATGGAGACTGACAGCTTGAAATACTGCAGCTTCTGTGGCAGCAAGTACCTGACCACAACCAGAAGGGAGCACAACAGAGCTTGGGAGACTAGCAAAACAAGGAGGAAGTAGTTTTAACTACGTAAGAATTTCAGGGAATAATAACTGCCTATAGCCTGTATAAGTCGTGAGAAACGGCACGTGCTTGTCTTGCCTTAGGCAAATCCATATGTTGGTAGACAAACTCAGCTACAAAAATGATACCCTTTCTTGTAGATAGAAACAGCAAGAGCACCCAAGAAGTACAACATATTCAGTATTTTCTTGGCAGGGTGTTAGAGAAAACAACCGTGCTCATTTAAGAGCTTGCTGTTGGCAAAGAGGAAGGGTGGATGCCCCCAGCCCTTGCCTCCTGCAAAAGCTTTCCACCACCCACCCTTCTGGGGGGGGGCCGTCAGCATCAGGTCTCCACGCTTGCCCCCTGCTCAGGGTGCTAAGCCACTGCTGGCTGGAGGGGCTGCTGCACTTTTTGGCTCCTCTTATGTGCAAGGTGGGTGTCTGCCCCACACTACCCCAAAAAACTCCACAGCACCAGCTGGGCTGTCCTGGCCAGGCACCCCATGTGCAGGGACGCGTAGTCTGCAAGGTGCTGAAGCAGCGTGTGCCGGGCCACTGCGCTACCGGGGGCCACTGCTGGTCAGTCTTTGTCTGGGATGGCCAGCGGCTGAGGGAAATCAGTGGAGCCTGTAATGCAAGAGGCACAGCAGGAACAAGCTGCACTGCAACAGGGGTTGCAAAACAAGCCCAGAAGAGCTAAGCTGGCAACCAGGAAAACCTCTGGTTTTACCACACGTTGGTGGACACACTCATGTGCCAAACTGCTGGCTGAGCAGGGTAAACATCTGAACAGCACAAATCAAACCAGAGGAGACAGCTGTCCCCTGGCGAGCACAAACCCTTTGCAATCCCAACTGTATCTTCCCCAGAAAAGGTGTCGTGACCCACAGTTTGAGAAACCAAGTAGACAGCTGCTGGCCACAGCTGCACTAGGAAGGGTGGCCACCAGGACAGCCGTGAGTGACCACAAACCAGGAGCTAAGCTCTCTGCCAAGATGTGCTTCACACCAAGAGAGTGCTGGAACCGGCCAAAACTCAACAGCCACAATTTTTGCAATGAGGAGGACGGGCCAGGTTGCAACGACCAACCTGCATTTCCTTGGCTGCCTCATAGAACTACTAAGGCCATCTCCACACGGTGCATTTCCCAGAAGACACTGCATGCAGGGTAACTCCAGTAATCTCAAGGGATGGCTCTGTTTGGGCAAGAGCCCTTGGCTGGACCCCACTGGCAAAGTCAGTGCTGGTGCCCTTGGCTTCATGGGGTACGAGGCCGCGGGGAGTGGGGCCCTGGCGTGCACCCATCTTGCCACCCCGCAGGTGTCCTCCACGTCCACTGGATATGCTTCTGCAGCACACCACAAAAGCATGAAAAATCAATAGACTCCATTGACTTTTTGTCTGACATTAGCAATTTTATAGGTTAATGCTAACCAGGGTAAGTAGGAGAGCGCACTGCTACCAAAAATTAATTAAAGGGGGTGTGTGGATAACCAAAGATCCCAAAGTCACCCAGTATGATGAACATTCGGTAAACCCTGCCCTGTCCTTACAGTGATTAAGCACAATTTCGCCCCTGCTCTGGGATGAAGCTTTTGTCAGGACCCAGCTGCCAGCGTGGGGTGGCAGAGGCCGAGGGGCAGGCCACCCTTCTGCCCGGGGCCCACTGCCCCCATGGCCGGTGGCACCAAAGCCACCGGCCCAGCAGCAGCAGCAGCGGGCCCAGTGCTGCGGGGCGCCGGCAACGGGGCGCTGGAGGCCGGCTGTTTGGGTTTAGCTGTCTAAACAGGCACTGAGGGATTAGGTCCCTTTGCATCCTCAGCGCTAATTAAGGGTTGTTTATTATCCGATTGTTCCCAATAGCCTATATTTCTTCTTCGTGTAAACACAGATGATGCTGATGTCCACAAAAAAATCCACAAAACCAAAAGGAGAGGAAAGGTCCGTGTTTGACTGAGTTACGGGGTGCGAAGGATGCCCCGCAGCCCACTCCTCCCTAGCCGGCAGCCACAGGCATGGGCGCCCCCGGCTGCTCAGTGCCGGACCGAACCATGACACCGGCTGTTTCTTCCACGCTGGTCGTGACTTGGGCAATAGTCACCAGGATGAGAAGTTTTGGCCAAAGCATTCGCTCTCAGAGCAGCAATAGTTAGGTGTAATCAGAGGTTAACCAGGTAGCTGGAGCAAGCGCATGCCAACGACAAAGTCAAGTCGTTACCTGAGCATCCTGGGCACTGCTCGTACACACAAAGACACACAAAATGTGCACCTGGAGCAATGGGCAGCATGCCCTTAACCACAATTTTTGAGGCTCTAGAAAGGCTTTACCTAGATACAGTTAAACACGGCTCTTTGGCCTTCACCCTTGATACAGCCAGTAGAGATAGATGGGTGTCTGCTCCAGGCCTTGGCTTTAGGTGCGCCGTGGGCACCAAGTGGGTTTACACCCACAGCCTTTACATTAAAAAGTTGCAAACTCAGGCACCGAGGTGAACAGAAATGCAACCTTCTCCTGGTTGCCTATATGCTCCTGACTCTGCGTGCCCATGTTACCGTGCATTCTTAAATGCACCATTATCCCCTCTTCTTCAAAAGGCCTTGTTATGCTGCAAAAGGACATATGCAAGTAAATTTTTCATAGGCTTCTCTGTAACTTCCAAGCATCTAACTCTGAAATAAGTAACACTTTTTTAACACAGATTTGTACATGTAATCTACAAGAATTAAACTGGTCTATGAAGCTGCTTTTAATGATGCAATACTATGTGCTACCCTTGTAAATGTATAGAATTATTTTAGTCTTTCTCTTGCTGCATCTTACAAAGGCAACATACTGTAGTTTCAGTAGTTGCATTTTTAAACGTGTTTATCTGGGTCACTGCTACTTACAGCGTAAGAAGATTTAGTGAAGCCAGTTTAGCATCAGTCTACTGCAAAGGAAAAAAGTCTTTAATTAAAACCAAAAGAATTACATTGTTTGGTGGGTAAAAATCTCAACCTTATCAAATTAAAGTCTTCAGACTGATTCAAGAAGAAACTAGACCTCTGGGCAATTTTATTCAAAAGGCACTTGGGGTTTTGGGTTTTTTTTTTTCCTTGTCACAAATAATTTCATGTAATTTCAGGTACAGAAAAGATATTTGGATGATATTTTCTTAAGTGATGTGATGCAAATCACAAATGAGGGAAGAACGTGTTTCCCAATGATCCCGGTGGTCCATCTGACGCACATGGAGCAGCGCTGGTGCATGTGCCAGCTTGCCCAAAGAGGGCATACCTCGTTGCCATGTAGTGGCCATCCCAGAAGATGAGGGAGAAGGCAAACTGTTTTGATGGCACTGCTTCCAGATCCTTCCATTAAGATACAAATAATCTGCAGACCGAAGAAAGCAGAGTGGACACTCAGAAGCCAGGAGAGGCACCTAACTTAGTCTGTGTACGTTTCCAATGGTCCTAGCTTGCCTTTCCACTGTCTTTAAAAATGCTAGAAGAAAGGAAGATGTTCAGGAAAGGCAAAGCTGCCACTCACGTGGGAGATGATGAAGGAGACTGAACAGCCACCGCGAGATGAAAGTCTGAGTGCATCTGTATGATGTGAGAACAACATCCCTCAGCATCACACTGCCTGTCGGGTGACAGGGAAGTGACTCAGAAGATGAGCACACTTCAAAGGTTTGTGGAATACTGGTTTATTTTAGCTGAAGCCCGTCTGCAGCAGAGCAGGGAGGATGCCAAGCAGAAAGCATCCGCTCTGCATCCTGCAGCCACTGCCGGAGCGGTTCATCCTCCAGGCACAAAAGCCTTCCTCCTCTTTTCCCTTTCTTCTGGCTGACGACGGAGGAGGGCAGGTGGGGAAATAGCTGTCATTGCCGCTGCTGAACTGCCGCCCATGGCGGCCTGATGCTGCAGAGGAGTGGGATGAGATGGTCAGCACCCACCCTGATGAGCCCCACGGTCTCTACGACAGAAAGCTCAACAATTATATGTCCATCTGTAGGGTATCAGTGTGACAGAAACATTAGGTTACAGAAGCTGCATCACCACGACTCACAGTTAATTATCTCCTAGCTCCAAAGAGGAGCAACAAGGGGAGGAAAGGGATGAGTCTGTAGTCAGTAGTTTGATCCTGTTATTGATTGGATGTTAAGAGAGGGGAAAAAATAACTATAAAATATTTCCTGTGTCAGAAACAGGGAGGAAGGTTGATGGATTTTCTTCAGATTATTGGGGGCAACAAAAGGAAAGTCATAAATTCTCAAAGCCCCACAATTTTTACTTATTTTTTTCAATTCTGGCAGATTTTTTCCATTTTTGGGGGGCTTGCTTTTTGGGTTTTTTTTCAGTTCCCTCAATCTATTCCTTACTGGCAGACAGCACAACAGCTACCCACTGGATATGGTGATCTACAGCTTCAGTCCTTGGGGTTCCCATTTGATTGCAAGAGAGCAGCTCCTGGCGTTCCCAGCCCTGCTGCAGCAGAAGTTGTCTCACAGACAGAGGGGTCAGCTACGGATCACGACACCGAAGGAGGAAAAGGCTCAGTGTCTGGCCCCTTAGTTAAAGAGGACTTATTTTATCATACTGGTTTTAAAGATTTATCACTTCCTTTACCTTCCTCCATACGCACAGTGATGAAAATCTGTTTTAAACATGTGACAGGCATGGTTTCCATCAGAGAGTAAATTTTGGGGATAAAGAAAGAAAAAAGGAGCTATTTTTAAGCCAGAGACAATCACCATGCTGATGAGGGAGCACAAGTGTCTGAACACAAGCGTTGTTCAGCATATTTACAAGATCAGGTTGCTGCATCATTCTCCAGATGCTCTGAGATCACTGGAACCCCTTTCCTTAAAAGTATGGCTATAAGAGGTAATTAAATGTTGGCGTGGGGTTTGTGCACGTAGGCATGAACTGTTTCTCCTCAAGCGCCTTGGAAGTCTGCTGCTGGTCCTTACGGAAAAATGCATTTAGCCCTAATATTAGGTCCCGCAGGCTGTGAAGCCCTCTATTCAACTTGGGATTTTGGTGCAACAGCTGCAGAGAGCTGCATTGCATCAATGCCAGCATTGCAGATACCTTTGCAAGCAGCTCAGACACCAATCCTGCAGATACCAGGAGCATGCCCAAAATAACTGAAGCAAGGGGCAAAAAGAGAAGGAATAAGTGTAGGATGCAGAGCTCCTGACATCTGTATCGCAGGATTTGCAAGGTCCTCTGGATTGTCTCCAGATCAAAGGATCACTTAATAGCAGCCACCAAACGCCTTCTAGCAGAATACCACCATTCATCTCATCCTTCACACATCCTCCCAAGAGAGGCCACTACGCTGACATGCTTCATGATTTATTCCCAGGAGTAGCTGCTTTTTGGAAGGAAGGGGTAGCACATTGAGACTGGGCACTGGCAGAGAGATTGGAGGATTCAGTTCTGGGGACACACATGGTGCTGGTGAAAAAAGTGGAGATGGTGCAGGGTCCAACATAGAGAGCTCTGGGCATTTAAAAAAAAAATCAGAAAAAAAAAATGCACGACTACTGTAGGGAAGATGAAGAGGGGAATGAAGGAGAAAAACCTAGAGCTGCTGACACAAGGGATAAGATGAACAAAGCTGCAGAGAACACCTGAAGTAGTGGTGGTGGAAAACTCTTGCTAGGGAAGATGCAGAAAGCAGTGACAATAAAGAGCTGCTGTGCAGTGCCCTTAGCTCGCAAAAATAAGACTCGTTGAGGGACACCTACTGTCTTCCTAAAATAGTTGCCAAAGATGGATGAAAAATCCCTCTGACCACAACTGAGGAAGTGATTGATTTCCATAACTTTGAAAGCTGGAAAAGAATTGGGGTGTCTTGATCACACCACAGAAAGCCAGGTCATGCAAACCGGTTTCCTTTGGCAAACCCATGCTCTCTTTTGCAGATCTCCATGGGCTCCCCACTGTCCGGGAGGGAAGGGCTGGTCTGGATTGAAGGCCTGAAGGAAGCGGCCGCCCAGCAGTGGAATCCCAGGGCACCTCCATGGTATGATCGGCAAAACTGTCATCAGCTAAAATTGCAGGAGCTGAGTTTGGGCTGAGTGAAAAATACATTGAGGACAACATTTAAGGTTCTTGAACCTTAAGGTTCAAGGTTCTAGAAAAGGTTCAACATTAAAGTTCTAGAAAAATATTCTACTTTCTGTCTGCAGTTTGTCTGTACAAATCCCCTCGTGCTTTGTCTTCTGTAAGGAAAGAATATTACACTGAAGCCATCCTTAAGCAGTAACATATCTTGCGATGACCGAAAACTAACTTTAAATGCATGTTGTCATTTACTAAGCCATTAAGAAATTTCTTATCGTTGCCTTGAAGCCACAAATTCTTGTGGCCTGCTTAGACCCACTTTGCGCTTCAGATTCTCAAATCAGCACAATAGCAAAGATGATTAGAAAGTGTGTGTTACGCTGCAGCCAGTAAACACCAAAAAGAACGTCCCAAGCTTTACAACAAAAGGTTACTGCAATTTAACAGATGGCCTCCAATTCGAGAAATAAAGTAACTAAAATAAATAAAATGGAGTTGGAAAAACAAACAAAACATATTCTCAGGCCGAAACATAAAAGAACCTGAAAGAGCCAAAGAAGAGTCAATACAGATTTTCAATTTTATTACTTTGATTTAATAAAATTCTTTGGATAGTGTTGCTTGCTCAGTACAACCATAGAAATTGGAATGGCAAATACTGTACTGTGATTTATGGATTGAAAGGTTGTCTGATTTCATTATGCTGGTAAATATAACAGTGCAGACACCTTCTCCTGGAAAGCTATTTCTAAATTGCTACATCAATATTCAGATAATCAAAATTGATATTTACCTTCTACAGGAACAGCATGTGTATGTATGTCCACGTGTGTGCACACACACACACTTGTATTCTTAATATTTCTCCACCTTTCAGATCACAGGAATACATGCTACAGGAACTGCTGCTTTATCCCAAACCAAGATCTACGCAGTTGCAAAGTGCCTAGCCCTTACATAGGACATTTCTGCTAATTGTACCCTCCTCTCTCATTAAAATAAATCCAAGCAGAAGTACCAAGAGAAGCGCCGTTCAACCACTTGTTACTCCAGATCTACGAAGGTGTAACTTCACCTTCAGTTTATAATGACATAATTGATGGATAATGACCGATGCCTTAAAATGTGCAGTCCAGCACTTATGTTCACTCTATATTTTCAGTCGGAGTAGAGCATGGTAAATCCTTTTTTAACTAAACCTTGCTTTTCACTGGCAGTTTTGCAACAGAAGTACAACGCAGGGCGTTCAGGCAGACCTCAGGAACCAGAGCCCACGCACCACTACCTACAGCATCCACGGGGCAGGAGGCTGGCAGGGAAGCGAAGGATGCGAGCCGGCACCAGCCAAGGAGAGAGAGGCAGAAGCAAGGAGGCAACGCGGCCAGAGAGGGTCGAGGATGTCCCTCCGCAAGGTGGAGCGTGGCGTCCCTGTCAACCCCCCCTTGCATACCTTGCACCATGCATCCCTCCTAGCCATCCCCAGAAGTCCTGCCCTGGTCATTTTTCCCTTCTTCTCCACAGCGCTGAGGTTAGACCTCAGGATGGCCACCTCAGGGGGCCGAAAGAGCCAAGGTCCTGCAGCAGGTGTTTCTGCAGTGCTGGGGCAGCAGCGAGCGATGGGGACAGCCCTCTGGCACAGGGACCCACAGCGCCGGCGGGCGCTGCAGCCCGGGCAGCCAACAGGCCTCCTCCATGGCGCTGACTGGGCCTCGGGCTGGGCTGCGAGCCATGCCTCTGCACGTCCTCCACAGCCGGCCCGCACAGCCCGAGTCCCCCGGCCCTTGCGGCAGCAAGCGTCCGGGGGTCGTCTGAGAAGGGTCGGGAGAGGATTACGGAGACAGCACCAGAAGCTCCAAGGACAGGCACCCATCCTCTGCGGCAGGCGGAAGAGTGAGGGCACGTCTAGCCATGATAAATAGACCGGGCCACATCCCCACTTCTGCTCGCCGCCGCAGCAGCCCACAGGGTGATCCTCTCCCTTGTCCCCCTCGATCACTGTCACCAGGAACAACAACCGGCTCTTATCAGCAGAGACGTCTCTGGGAAGGAGTGACTTCAGGACACAGTGTCCTTCCCCGGTCCCTTGAACCCCCAAGACAATTTACAATGCTGTCACTCGTACATACTCCCTCCTCATCTGCCCAGTTCTGGCCTCTAAATTTAGTATTTTGATTTCTACATAAATGTCCTTTAGAGTTCTTTGGAGACCTTGATGATAAGCCCTTTTATTGATATACTAGTTTACTTTTTCAAAATATTTGCAGATTATACGATAAATAGTATTTGCTTTTATCCCTTCTTCGGGAGATAACAGTTCAGTAACTTACATTACCCAGATGAAAATTTATTGGTTAGCATTGGGAAAAGCAGATCCTTTCCAAAATTAGCCTTTGACCCAGTTAGTCTTCCATAAACAAGCAATGATTTAAAAAATCCTCAACAGATAAGAGACGTTTGCAGTCCCAGCATTGACTTGCACAAATGTTAAAAGGTGTAAGGATAACAAAGCTACATCATCCAGATTTCACAGCATCAAGACCGTGGATGAAAAATTAACGGAAAACTTCCCTAATGAAATGTCAAAGCCAACTAGCTTCACTACAGCTAATCCGCAAATCTTGATGACAGCACAGATTACCCAGCCTGCTAAACTGGCAAGCACCCAAGGAAGCTCATCTCCCAGGGATTACACCCCACTTAGGTTTGCCTTCCTCTAAATTATTTGGAAGAACCCCGGAGGAAACAAGTTTCAGCTCATCTATTTCCTTCTCAGGGCTTTCAGCACACCACCCGGCCTTAAAGCGTCAAGCAACGGCAGCACAGATACGTGCACGGCGAGACAGAGTCCCAAACATCGGCATCACTGCGCAACAGGCCGGTCACCCGCAGATAGCGGGCAGAAAGCTGCTGACAGATGCTGCAGTATAAACCTCCTAAGGACCTTCGGGTTTGGTGAAGAAATCCTCTGCTCTCCATCTACGCTGCCCTGACACTTGGATCCAAAACACACTCGAAATGAGATAATTTTTTTTTTCTCACACTGGCTATCTATAGAAGATCCTTTTTATAAGTCTCTGTTGTGCAGCTCCTGAATGTCAGGCCCTGCAAATCAAAACATTTTATTGTAATTTCATATTGTTTACTTTTGCGAGGCAGGATCTTGGCAGAGACGAGCATTTCCTCCAGGGACGAGGAGGATGGGGCTGGGAGGGGGGAGGACAGAGGGATGGAAGGAAGCATTTTAATGTAGACTTCCTCATTGTCTGCCTTCACAGGGACCCTGGCTGAAATACAAAGGAAGAGGTAGCTAAGAAGACCTTTGCTACAAATTTAGAGATGCCAGAGAATGCGTGTGAGGAGGCACTTGGGCCAGCCGAGGCGGGCAGCGAAAACAGCTTTGGGATGCGGCAGGGCAGCAGGAAAACACCAGCGGCCCTTGCCACCACCCCCGGCCCACCCGCCGCTGCCTCCTCGGCAGGGCTGGGGAGGATCCCGGGATCCTCTCTGGGCCGGCACAGACCAAAGGGCCACGGCCAAGAAGGCACAGGAAAGGACATCCTCCCTTCCTGCTGCTCCCCCCGCGCTCCCCCGCAGAGCCAGCGTGTCCCCTCATCTGGGGACGTTTGTAACACGTCACATTCACACCCCTCATGTGTCTGTGGCTTCACTTTCCCCTCTGCTGAAGCCACGGTTCTCCGAGGAGCCTGCAGGAGACAGACAATGCCAGGACAGCAGTATGGCGAAAGGGATGTTACCGACTTCATTTTCTCCCCGACTGTATGAGAGGCCCAGACCTTCGCACCTTCTTTCATCTCCACTTCCTCGGGCTGCTTCACACGAGACAAAGTCCGGGGCCAGGCACACCGAAGGGGCGAGATGCCCTGAAGTCACAGCTTGCCCCCTCTCCGGGACTGCTCGCGGCCGCAGGCAGACGGGCAGAGGCAGGCGGCACCCCCCGCTCCCGCGCGCTGCCTGGCAAACCCGGGCAGAGCCCAGCCGCCAGCTCTCTGCCGGGCATGACCGATCTCCCTGTCCTTCGGCATCGTCTCTCTCTCCTTCTCAAGCTTTGTTTGGGTAGAGAAAGTGGTTCACAAAGACCTTTGCACAAACTCACCCCAATGACAACCGCCTTACTACGTAAAATGATTCACTGGTGTTTAAAAATCCCACAAACAGGAGCCCTCGCCGACTTTATGACCGACTTCCCACAAAGGCACCGAGGCCAGCAATCACTAATGCTCCGTCTGGCATCGACTCCCCACGAATATTTCTCAGCAATAACAACTGATAGCAGAGCTTGGAGCCTACACATCATCCTCCTGTTTGTACATAAATTCCCTTTAAAAGGATTTCGGCATCCTCACGCTGCTTCTTCCCAAGCATTCAGGCTCTTAAAACCAAGTCAGCCAGACAGAATGGTGCCACGCAACTACAAACAACACAGGACAATTTTTTATTACAATACACGGCACAATCATTTCCAAAAGCACTGACAGTAATATGCAGCGTGTAAAAATACACATTCATCATAAAGAGGTTAGATACTAATTCCTGCAGCTTAATTTTTTCTTAAGGGCACCAGCCCATTTTTCAATTAAGGCAGGATAATATTATTAATCATAAAAAATTGCTGATGTGTAAAATTGTTTCCTTTCTAGCTAACATTGGCTGAGAAACATCGGACACGCTGCCTCTGAAGCAGTCTAACTTAGTGGCAGTATGGAAGCGGTATCATCCTTTATGGCGAGGATTCACGCCGCTTCCTGCCTCGGACGTGGGGAAAGGCGCATCCCTCTCGGGAGAGCACCATCCCACATCCCTGCTGTGCCGGGCGCAGGCTGGCGGCAAGGAGCCTATGGATACAAGTTCCCAGGGAAAAGCAAGCACCGTCTGCCATGGGGCAAAATGGCCAGCGTGATGGGGTAGCCCCATGCCAGGAGCGTGTTTTAATGGGCTCTTTTGCCTGAGTGTTTCCAGGGCAGCATGTTCCAGCATCCCCTGAAGAGAGACATGGGGGTTCTGTCCCCTCCCTCAATTTTTAGTGCTAAATTTGGCACTACAGGACCCTCTGATGAGGTCGTCAGTGCTTTCTCTTGAATGTTTTTTTCCCTTTCTCTGCTGCTAAATGGGTTTGCCCAGTTCCTGCCAAAATAACTGGGCAACTTGCATTCAGACTGGGCCACCAGAAGTGGCACGAAGGAAAGAGAAGAATTAAAAAAATCAGTGCATACCCTATAAAATAGTAAGTCAGGAATAACAAAACCTCCCCTTGCTCTGTCGTAAGCAAGCGATACAGCTGGACCGTGGCTTGGCAGGACCCCAGAAGATGCTGCGGAGGCGTGGGCACGCGAGCATCCCCCAGAAGGAACAGCAGCTCCCTGCCACGTTACACCCTGCTCCCTGGCTCCTCTCCCTGCCCAAACTGGGGACCTCTTGGATCACTGCCGATGCGAGCGCCCAGCTCTACCTCAAGCTAGACGCATGAAGGCTTCACGCGGACCGGAGGGGACTAGTGTTGCTCCCATAGGCGGCCGGCTGTGGCCTCCAGCAGCCCTCCAGGGGACACGGCAGAAGCAGCCAAGCGAGGAGCAGGGCTGCCCCGGCGCCTCTGCGCTGGGGCCGGGAGTGGACCCTCTGGCAGGTTTGCTGGGGATGACGGAACTGGAGGGAGGCTGCCTGGCTCCTGGCTCCGCAAGTGCCTGACGTGTATTTCAGTGGCACTGATCCAGACAAAATGCCTTGTCTCCAGCCATGTGTCCAACCCTCTTCCCATCTATGGGCGCTTTCCCTCCCACACATCACTAAGTCATATATGCCCTGACTTCTGTTGAGATTTTGCACTCCCCCGCTTACAGGACCTCCCACGAGCAGCTCACAGCAGTTATCTCCTTTGCAGCTCAACCTTCGCCCATCGCCTGGAAGACTTTCGGCATCGCTCCCAACTTGCGTGCCCCCGCCATTCATCTCCTCCCTCTCTGGTCTTGTTTCTCCCCTGTTCTGGAAACCGCATCCTCTGTATTTTTTTTCCCCCGTAGTGACCGACTTCCTCCCAGCTGCAGAATTTCCCTCCTGATTTTCCCCCACACCATCAACTCCTTAACGCTATTCCTGGTTATCTGTAGCCTTGTGCCATTAGTTTTCTGACATCACCAAATACTTTCTTATCTAAAGCTGCCATTATTTATATATACATATATATAAAAAAAGCGATCTTCCACCATCTTATGAACTGCTGACCAAGAATAAACCGTGTACAGAGAAAAGGCAGATGCTGGGACCACCTCGGGGGATGCCCCACCCCACGGTTGCTGCCTGTTGGCAAATACTACCGAGAGGAGCACTTCCACTCTGAAGTCTGCAGAGGCAAATCAAATAAATAGAAATTGTGAGGTTCGGCCAAAAAATCCTTTCTGACAAGAGTCGCTCCTACTCATACAACCAGTCTCATTAAGATCAGGGAGAACTGGAAAAAGCTGCAGGATGGAGTTTGCGTGTGTCTCCTGGCTGAGATGTTCAGCTGTAATTTTCCTAGCGAAAAGGAGAACTAACCCTGTGCCACCAAAGCAATAAACGTAGTGGGATTGCTTGTCGGCAACACACCGGATACCACTTCCAACGGTGCTATAGATAGTAACTAGTCATTGACAGTAATTGTTACAAACAACTGCATTACCAGAGCAAGATTTTCATATTATGTATACACATATCTATATAAAAATACCACTTTGTACAAATCCAAAGTATGCGAGGTTAAAGCTAATGGGCTAGCTTTGTTGAGCATCTCAAAAATCAAATTAACTGCAATCAAATTCATGGCACAACTCAGGGTTCATTTCATTACTATCAGAAAATTCAATCTCTGAAATCTTACAATATTAAGCTAAAGCAATGATCTTTCTGTTAAAGTTCTTTCTTTTTTCATTTTAAGGTGAGAAAAAGCTGGCGGGCCCAGAGAAGGTGGGGGTGGGGATTCCCAATGGATGCTACTGAAAGCTTGGCAAACATTCAATCAATTACTCTTATATAAGGGAAAGAAAAAAAAAAAAGAAAGCATCTTTTCAAACACATTCTAAAATACATTTTGCAGTATAAATTCTACCTCTTGCACCTATTTCTGCATCACGCCTTTTCTTGCAAAGATTAAGTACATACACACGCGCACCTATATATGTATATACATATTTAAATTCAAAATACAAATCCATTAGGGAGCTACTGAAATCTGCTCATTGCTGCAATAACTAATCATCTTATCTCTGCGCCGTACTGTATGTGGGAGAGTCAGAAGTTCATTGCAGTAAATGCAGGCATTTTCCTTGTTTTAATGAAGCTGCCTTTTTCGTTTATTTTACAATAAGCACTCTTTAACCTTACTGCGAGACCTAGCTGTAGAATACTCACTGCAATTTCAGCCTCCTTTTTTATCCCTCCTCCTCAAGGTTCCCAGCCAGGTTTCTCTGCGGGAGTCAAGTGTGGTTTTAATAAGGCAGATGAGGCAGGGTTTCTCAACTGCTTTTGATAGAGGTGAGGTGGTCAGCTTTTTATTGACTTTCTGCAGTACTGCAGCTACGGACGGTTCAGACTATCTTGCTTTACGAGCATGCACCAGGCAGGAAATGGGCCTGGAAATTTCCAGCCGGCGGTGTTTGATGCACTGTTTGAAAAGCTGCACGATGTGCATATAAAGGAAATGAAGGAGAGCCTTTTCGTTGTTGTTCTTGTTGCTAACCCATCGGGCTGCAGTCGCTACACATACCTAGGAATGCCTGCTCAGGAGCCATTTTAAGAATTAACATGTCTCAGCAAAAGGAAGAGAAATAACGTCGGTTATTTTGTGCACGAGAGTGCACTGCGTATCAAAGATCCCTGTATAAAAATCACATGCGAGGTAACTGGCCGCTAAATGATTTTACTGTCCCTTTCTTATGTAAGCAGCCACAGCACATACACACCGTATACAGCGCACAGCTGAACCGATACACACATCCTCACAAGGGGATGTGGCAAAAAGGAAGCAATCACAGGCTGGTATCAGGTACTATTAAGGTTTTATTGATACCAGCACGGAGCAACTGCATCCCTAATTAATGGATGCTCACAAGCTACACACATCCTTCCCATCAAGTGCCCATGAAACCAGGCAGCCTTCTTCACCCTCACACATACATTACTTCAGCTATTTACTCTCTTTTTTTTTTTTTTTTTTTTTTTTTCAGGGCCTGGTCCTATTGAAGTCAATATTAAAAAGTCTGACTGNGCACACACTCCCTCCCCACCCCACACTCTCACATCCCTGCTCACCAGCTTCCCCGTAAGGCAGAGCGAGCCACTCCGAGCCAGGTTTGTAACAGCAGACAGGGTCCAAACTACGCAGACAGGAGGTTTTGAACCCCCGCCCCCCAGACGTCTCCGCATATGCAGACGTGAAAATAACTTTTAAAATCAGACTTGACATCTCTCTCTGCCTCTTCTTACTCCCTGCCCAAGGGGGATAATATCCTCCTGCCCCAGGGGAGCGCAGCGACAGTGAGTGGATCAAAGACGGCAGGACGGATCAGACACCTCGGTGACGGCAGCCCTACAACAGCTAGGAGAGACTTTGGGTTACCACGAAAATGCCCCACGCGCGTACCCACGCCCGGGTGGTGCTGCCTGCGCTGCGGATGCGAACTCCAGCTCGCACCCGGCTGCCGCAGCTGCAGAACCCGCTCTCGCCAAGGACCAGCGGAGGAAGCCAGGTCCCACCTCCTGCTGCAGCTCTGCACCTGAGTAGCCAGAGCTGCATGGTATTTATCACGATTTCACTTCTTTTGGCTAATTGCAAAGCTCTCGGGGACTCTGAAAATAAAGCTGTATGCACGCACACGGGGGGGGTTCAAAAATCTTACAGCTATAGTGTTACTATCTGAGCATATGCCCTTACTGCATGTAAGATTTAATTATACGCTTAAATTCTACCAACTTCAGTGGGACATAAGGATTTGCTTAACTTTCATTACGTGCTTACGCCTTTTCTCAACAGATATGCTTTCCTGCACAAGAACTTTAATGTAACTAGCCATTTGTTTTATAGTTACTTGGATAATATGCCTTGCCTTTCCAAGTCCAGCACTGGGCTACTGCCACTGTAGGGTATAAATGGAAGAGCAGGTAGAAATTGAGGCAGGATGGATTTTTAGTTAGCCACCTGAAAAACATGGACAACGATGGGCAGATGATATTGCTGCACACTGCAATGTCATCTGAGTGCTCCCAAATTTCTGCCCGCTAGATAAGTGTCAGTGGATGGCTATAACGCGGTCCTTAAAGAAAGGTGAGGAAAGGATGATAACCCATAGCACACAACATTTCCATATTGTGTTCTGCGTTTACATTTCAAATGCAGCTACAGGGAACAGGCATCCTGTGAAATACCAGATGTTAGACTCTCACCGCACATACACTGCTTTTATTCAGATGACCGTGCTGAATTAGGCAGCTAAATACAAGGTCAATGTCCACCTCCTCTCCTGAACGCCTGCCTTGAGCAGACCTGGGTTGTGCCGTTGTTTGGCCGATCTTTATTTCCTCCCAGTTCCCCATCTGCAGTTCCCCAAAGTGTGTTCTTACAGCAGTTTGGCTTGTTTTTCCAAATCAGATGCTGCTTGTATCACGGATCTCATGAATTTTCTTTGCAGATAGGAATTAGCGACTGCTTCACTTTAACCCTCTGACTTGGCAGAAGCTGCAGACTGGCTCGGACCCGCTGCCAGTTTGCGCTCTCAGTCTACTCCCAGTAGGCAATAGATGCTCAGGGCTTCTGGAGAGTCATATGCAATACATTGATTTCATCAAAAATACATGCAAGTTTCACTCTTTAAAGCAGGACTTAAACAGTCCAATGATTAATGGTTTCTTTAATTCTTAAGGTCTTTTTTCCCCACGTGTTTAAAATACGCTTAAGAGAAGAAGCAGACTGGCACTGCCTTTCCGTCTTTTGCTGGTGGCAAAGCAGATTATTTCGATCATGTTCTGCAGGGGTGCTGTCAAATGCTGTTCCAGGCTATGGGCCAAAACCTACCCCCAGTCCATGTGCTCAGCTCCCACTGGCATCAATGATATCTCCACCACGGACTGACAGTAGTAAATGGGCAGAGATGCGCTGGCTGCTCAAATAGCACGATCTATGTGCTGAATAATTCATTTTAAACTGTTGCACAGATGTCAAAATGTTATTGCTGATTTCTAGCCAGCAGAATGGGCGTTTCTTCTCCCGATACGAGTGTGTCACTGCCTGTAACACCAGAGACGATCTGGGGGATGTCTCAGCAAGACAGCAAAGCCCATACATGGCATGCCTGTGAACGTACAATTAAAATGCTCGTTATAGGCCACCTTTTGCTCTCCTTATTAGGATTCTCCTGTGGACACACTCACCCATTTCCTCCAAAAAACTTCAGAAAAGCAGGTTAAAATACGCCACAGTTGTTACGTAGATTTGAGTGTACGGTCTCCAACAATCACTTCAGCCCTTTCTGCACAGTCCCACAGAAAACCTCTAAGTACAAACAACTTCAGAGTCACAGCCAAGTTTGGATAACAAAATAAACTCAAACAAACAAAAACCCCCCCCCTCTGCTTCTGTAAACAAGAGCAAGTAGATCTATCCTACAGAGCTCGTCAGCCTGGCCGTGGCAAGAGCCCCGCGGTAGAAGTCAAAGATCTCCCTCTCCTCCAAAAGAAAGGAAGAGAAAAGGAGGTTTCGTGTGTTTCCCCTTTCGCTAAACCTGGAACAGCCAGTCTTTTCGTTGGGGCTCAGCACGCAGATGGTCCAGGACCTGGGTCACCCCCAGCCAGGTGGGCTCCAGCTGCTGATGGCCATCAGCCACCTCCAGCAGCGAGGTGGGACTCCTGCCTGCACGCGGGCTGGGCTGGCATCACCGGGGCTGGCCGAGCGCCACCGGAGAGACGGAAAAAGAACGGGAAAGACGCAAGAAAGCCACGGGTTTTGAATTGAGTCCAGAGACCAGGGATCTCTGACACGAACCAAAAGAGCGAATGCACCCTGTGCCAGCCCAGGCGCATCTCTACTAGGGCTGTGTCAGCAAAAAAGTGCGATTTTCCATGCTTGTAGATGAGCTTTTTCATGTCAGCTGGTCTGTGTGGAAACAGACCCGGGCTTAATGAGGTCTAATTTGTTTTAAATCCATAGGTTTCTTTTTAATAATTAACAGTCTCCATCGCTCAGCAAAGCCATTCCTTACCCCTGACTACTTGCTATTAGGAATGAATTTACTGTGAAATACTGCTAAAAGGTGGAAAGCAAGTGACATAATTCAAGTTTTAATTAAAAAAAATATATATCACACAAAGCAAGGGCCGTAGAAGGAATCATAACCGAATAAGCAGAAAAAAAAAAACCCATCCCAACCCAGTGCCTACTCTCCTCAATTACCCACTTTATTCTTTTTACGCTATTTGAATTCTTGTAATTGGTTTCTCTTACTGGATGCCCTGTGCCCAGATCATACGTAAGGTTTTTCACTCTGCAATTCCAGGAACTAGAGAACGTGTCGGCATCATTACCGTGAACATTACACACGCTCACACGTGAGGGTCCAGGAACTACAATTAACACATTAAGAAATAATAACTGCCAAGGGAGCAACGAAAGATAAACAGCGTGGAGCTGAGATAGCAAGAATTCAGCTTGGAAAAGGGCTGTCTCTTGGGTAACGGGCAAGGAAGAGAAATCGAAGCGCAGCGCTGCCCATTTAGCAAAGAAATCTCCAAAACTGGTTGAACAACTGTTTATGTATTAATTTCTTGAAATTTAATTTCACTAAAAGTATTGCTGGCTTTGAACTAGGCTTCAAAGGAATCTGAAGGCTTGTGTTTACAAAGAAATAGTTATCATGTCCCGTTAGAAAGTTTAAACTTGGTATGATTTTTGCTGTTTAAAAAATTGTCCTCAAGTGCTGTGGGTTTGTTGCTTTCTTGTTCTGTTTTTTTAATAGAAGCCAGAAACATTTATTTCTTTATATATATATATTTATCTATCTATATAGAAAATATTAAAAATACCAAAAGAAAAAGGGTTTTTTCACTTATTGATATCCATTTTGATGATTGCCTTTTTTATGTTTTCCCTTTTTTTTTTAAATGAAATTGAAAGAATTAAATTATTTTCAAAAATTTCCCAAGGATTTTTAATGAAGAAAAAAAAAAAAAATTTCTTTAGATTCCAGAGTCTTTTATTTAAAGCTTCCAGTCTGAAAATACTTTGTGTGACTAGTCCTGCAGAAGCTGCCTAACAAAAGGCTACAAGAGCACGCCCACCATTTGGAGATATATTTTCACCTCTGTGTCGATCAGAAATCACGAACCACGCTGGTCCTTTTGGAGACCAGCCTTGACTTTTGCTATTCCTTTCAGCTGGACCAGCCAAAGGCCTTAATACTTTAGTTTTCACTGAGATCAGAAGCCGAAGGAACAGGACGGCACAGGCGAGGCTCACGAAATGCTTTATCTCGCCTCTCTCCCACCTTGGGGCCACCCAGCCACAGAAAACCCAGGGAAAATATCGCCATTATAACCCCTTTCCTACATTCGCTCCAGTCCCTGCGAGGGAGAAGGGAGGCAGAAGAGGCACAGACAGGAGGGTAGGATTAGCAGCCCTGCTCAAGCCCACCTTTTTGGGAAAGAAGGGCAAGTCCCTCTCAAGCCGGGGCGATGCCCGTTACCCATTTTGGGGGCTGGGGCGCAGGGTCCGCGTGACAGGCGCGATCCCCCCCGCCGCCCCTGAGCATCGCTCATCAGTCAGCTAAGACATTTCAGCAAATCACATGGCACTTTGTAAAAACATAATTGTTTTTATTTTCCAATTTTCCATGTTTTGTGTAGAGTGCTGCTGTGTTCAAGCGAAGTGAATAAAAGCATAAACAGTAAGCACCATCTGGAGAACATTCTTCCAGCGCGCTGAGAAATAGCAGCCGCCTCTGTGCTACCTGCTATAAATAAATGTCATTAAAAAATGTCCAAAAAAATTGTTTGTTCCCATTTGATGGAACTGCAGCCAGAAAAAAAAATTTCCTTAACCCTGTCTTCGGGTACCTGCCATCTTCACAACAAAAAAATAAAAATGTAGATGTTTATGTACCAGTCCTTTATGGTACTATTGGTATCCCTAACAGAATATCAACCCTACACGTGACTGTAATAACAGCATCAGAGGTTGCAACTTAAGAGTATCACATGAATAAGACATTTGAAATCCAAATGCTTTTCAAACTGTACCAAGTTCACAATTTGGTGATATTCCTCAGCCTGCTGGCAAGAGAACGGGTAAAATTATTCTTGCTCTAAACTGACAGCATATCAGTTTGGAGGAAAAAAAAAAAAAATAAAAGTAGATAATTTCTTTTCAGTCTAGCACAAAGCTGCTCCGGTCTCCCTCTCTGCTGACAAAATACAGACCGAGTTGGCTGTGGGGTTGCGATGAGGCTCTGTGAAGGGTCGGCGTTTGCTGTGTTTGTTTAATCACTGCAATTAGAGCTATGCAAATAATGAAATTGTTTGCTATGGTGGCCAAGCTGGGGGAAAAAAAAAAAAAATTAAAAAGAAATTTTTGGGTTGAGCAATTTAAGAACTATTTTTTCTTTTTTGGTAAAATGAAAAAATGAAACTGTTTTGTTTGTTCTACTCAGAGGGCAGCAAAGCCTTGAAAGAATCCATTCAGTTTGAAAGAAAAAAAAAAAATACATTTTCACACCA